>APFE030668104.1:0-11717 GCA_000404065.3 Pinus taeda | reverse complement strand
ATACTTACACATCGGGGTCATAATGGGTTTTAGAATGCGCCTCTCGGTGCAACAAGGCCCTTCCTCTTATGGTTGGAATGATTAGTGCTCTCTTATTTAAGAGTATGGGTTGCTTGTTATGAACCATATTTTTAGTATGGCATTGAAGAGTCTAAATCCAAGTCTAGGTTGTTCAAGCTGAATATTGGGATGCCTAGGTTTTTTTTGGAGAGAATAAGCATGGTTCTTTCGTTTCCCACTTCTTCAATATGATTGCAATGTCTGTATTTAATCCTTCATCAATGTCATCCATTATATTTGGTTCTCCATGTGAAATGGAACTCCACTAATGTGAAGGGGAGATGGGTTTCTTTCCTTTATAGTGTGTAAGATGTTCGACTCTCTTACAAGCCGAGTTTTTGTTTGGTTGGTGATTTATTAAGGAATCCCATTCAAAGCCCAATTGGCTAAGAGTGGGCTCTCTAATGGGTTATGTTAGGTTTGTCATTGGTCCAAGAAGATGAATCATATCTTCTAGGAATGTATGTTGGCCAAGCAATGTTGGAGTCATGCAAAAATCACTATTCAAATATTTTTCAAGATATGTTGCATTGACATGTTGAAGTGTTTAGAGATGGTCACTTGTTCATGTTATTTTTCAAGAATTGGCATTGCCTCTAGATGTCATCTTTATTCATCCTTTGGAAACTAAGGTGAAAGTTTGCTTTTGAGAACAAGAATAACTCGTTAGCTACATTACGCTTGTTGTGATAGGATAAGATCCATTATTAACATCTAGTTAAGGGTGCTCTATTTATTAAAGATGCCCAATTTGTTGATCCAACAACTTATTTTGACTTTTTGTCTACCTTAGTCACATTGCAAAAAGGGTTATGAGGTCCATCACACATATCTTTCCACTTTTTCCTTTGTTGTTTGTAAATATAGGTGTATTTTTAAAATATATATATATACACATATACTAATTATTGTCTACAACCCTCTTTGGTATTTTTATACAAGGAAGCAAAGATCTATGGCTTTGAAAGTATTGTAAAGGCATGAAATTGTATATTATGATTACTCCAATGAAATATCAAATATGATGTTTTTTGCATGGAAAAAATGCATTTTTTTCACTTAAATCCATAATGTTCAACATCTCAAATAACTAAGAATTGCGGGGTGTTGTATTGAATATATTTACCCTCGATGAAGTATCTAAAGTCTTCATATGAATCTCAACCACAAAAAAGGAGCTAGGATTAGTTATTCACACTATGAATTAAGTTATGGTCATTATTCATCCAAATATGATCTAACTTATAGTTTTGACCTCGAGCAACTTTGTAACAAGATTTAGTGCATCCTCAACAGATTTCACATTTTGTAGCTTTGACTTTTCGACAAAGGGTTGAATCCTTGCCAACTTTGGAAGAATTTCAAATTCCTGCAAAATAAAGTCCATGCAGAAAAGTTAAAAATAACAAAAAAAAATAGTAGACAACATAACTTCCAAAGGCCACAAAGGATCAATAATCTTAAGTTGAAAATTTACAACGTATGAAGAAAACATGTTTTAACATCTCTATAATCTAAAAATTACTAAAACAATTTGATATACATGTACTATAGAAAATTTCATCAAGGACAATCTTCTATTAAAGTATAGTCACACAAATTCTACTAAGAGCATTCATTGGGAGCTCTAATAGGTTTGTTCAACTCCCATTGCTTGGAGCTTTCATGGTAAAGAATTTTCATAAAATAATTGTAGTACATCTCTAATCATGACTATAATTGGGATTATTTTAATAGAGATATACATTGTTTATTGAAAATGACTATTTAAACACGTTTAATATTCACCACTTTCAGGAAACAAAAGTCAAGGTGGAAAAACATGGGTTAGCTTGAGTAGTTGAGTAACTAGAAATAACAAGTAGGAGATTTTGAGATCAAGTCCTTGAATTGGTTGCATATCAACTGAGGCCATATATATATATATGGGCCTTAGTCGATGCCCTTGCTACACTAGGTACCATCCTCAAAATGAAGGCAAGTTCTTGGGGTTTTATATTGTTGAAGAAAGTGTAACTAGGTTCGGTCTTCATAATGACATGATCTTTGTAAATGATGAAGAAAAAAAAAATTGTATGCCTTGCTAGATGGGTTTCATGAACAAGAGGTTTATTTGTTAGTGGCTCCCATTGAGATTCTTAGGATTTATTATTAAATCAAAGAGTCAATGTCATGTATGAAGAAGCTCTTCTTGAGCCTATGTTTAAATGTATACAAGTCTATAGAAATGCCTAGAAGCCCTCCAAAGACGAGAACAATCCCTCTTGAAGAATTCGGCCTAAAAATAGCTAAAGTAGTCAAGTCGGCTCACACATGGAGATACACTTGGTCAGCATGACAAGTCGGCTTATTTATGATGAGCAACCATTATATATATGCGGCTAGGGTCACCACAGAAAGATGGATTTTGGACAAGCATCTCCGTGGTTTTCGGATGGGTACAAAGATGAAGTCTCGACCTCCTTTCAGTCTTGAAGATCCCTTTCTCGGCATACCAAATGCAGTCACAGTCTCGGCTTATGTGTGATGTGAAGGATCTAGGTGATCTCACAATGATACCCTCTCGGCATACACTCTAGACATAGTCACAGTCTCGGTATAGTTGTGATGATGAGGATCTTAGTGTGGCATACATCCTATACATAATCATGACCTTAGGATAGTTGTAACCATGATCTTAGTCATCAACTTGATGAAGACGTAAGCTACAAGGTCAAGATCATGATGAAGACCTCAATAAAACTCTCATATATATGTGTGTGTGTGTGTGTGGAAATCGCATTGTTGTGATGAAAATCTCAGTGAAGATGCAACAATGGTGTAGCAGTGATGAAGATCTTAATGAAGGTGAAGCAAGGGTGAAACAGTAATAAAAATCTTGGTGGTGCAGTAGTGAAGGCCTCGGTGATACAACAATGATGAGTTCAGTAGCAGTGATGATGATCTCAACAATGACAAAGAAGAGGATTGGTGTCTTGGTCTTGGAGTGGCCTAATAGGTCAAGGGTCATGGTCTTGGTATTTGTCAATTAGAATCTCTATAAGAAGAATTTTGTGCGGGTTTTCATCCCAAAGAGTGAGAGGTTTTGGCCTTAAAAGAAAGCCAACATCTTGTGTTCTTGTCTCTTTTGTTTTGGTAACTATTTGATGGATTAAGTTCAATACACACTCTAATAAAAACAAGATAAGATTGTGCTAATAAGAATAGTTAAAGATACCTCACAAATAGTTATCATGACGAGAAGAATCTCATTAACTTCATTTGCCCTAGATTCTTCAACATGGTATCAGAGCTAAGGTGTTGAATTCAAGGGAAGGGCATAAAAGAGACATTCAAGGATCAAGCTTCAAGAAGGGCATCAAAGCAAGTTGAAGGGCTTTGTGTTTCAAAACCTACATCAAAGATTGAAGAACTAGTCTACAACGACAAGGGTTTTTGTCTATATGATCAAGGAGATAGTCTACAATAGCAAGAAAATTCAGGATAAGTACTACAGTGACACTGAGTTGATCCTTATCTGAAGTTCTCAAATAATTTCATAGTCTCATACTACCCACAGTCTTGGTGCCAGGATCAAGTAATCTCAATCAAAAGATGAAGCATTCAGAACTCAGGTACATGACAACAGTTTCAGTGCCTCCCACAATTTTGATCTATGTCATACAATGATCTCAATAATAACATGATCTCATCGTACCAGTGATAGCCACTACCTTAGATTGAATCCTTTTCTATAAAAAATGCAGTCTTGACAACTCAGATTCATGATGCATACTCGATGGCATATTGAGGCGGATCATCTACAACATAGTGCTCAGAAATAGGTCTAGGTACTATAAGGTGATCGTAGCAAGTAACCTTGATGCTCTATGATTATACACGATGCTACATACTACAAGGTTTACTTGTGTGATAGCAATACAGTGCCATCTCAAATCATAAGGATCATATGTATAAGTCATAGTAACTTGAAGGCAAGCTTCCTATTGTTACAACACGTATCTCATATGGAGGAAGCATCAATGCATCTGCTTCAACTACTTTCAACATGATCAAGGTGAAGATTTTATCTTCACATGTCAAGTAAGCATTTTTCATTAATCAATTTGGTAAAATGACTTCATGATTGCAAGGAGATCTATAGGTTGGATGGGTCATCAAAGGTCCTTGCATGGAATAAGGAGGATTGTCATTATCCTCATAGATAAGGGAAGTCAGTGAACATATCAAGGAAAAAGGTCTCCTTTGAATTCATGGGAGGGAACTCTTAAGGTCCTCTCATCCCTATGTAGCAAGAGAGGAGACATAAAAGAGATATAAGAAATACTAGAAGACATATTCTCTTAATAACGCAGAAAAGAAGGTCATATCACTTATACCTGATCTACACAAAATTGAAGGTATCAAAGAATGAAGGGATATCTTCACAAGATCTCAATTGGGAGATCTAGGAGAGATGATAATAAGATAATCATCATTGTTCTTAAATACACTAACTGATAAGCAAGGTAACAAGTGTCGATGGGATAAGAAAGTTACCTCATTTAACAACTTGTGATTTCTATGCAAGATAGAAAAAGTACAAGTTGTGGGCAAAAGTGTTAAAGGCTAAAGGACTCAAACATTTGTAGAAAGGAAAGGGAAGTTTCGTCCTCAAGAAAAATAGAACATTATAGCTAATGGTACTTGGGACAACATGGTAAATGGGACAGCAAGGACATGGTGCATGGTGGAGCATGGCGCATGGAACAACAATAGCAATCATGGTGCAACAATGAGATGTGACGGCATTGTGATAAGGTGCAACATGATGTGGAATGCTGCTGCATAATGATGGGCATCATAATGAAGTGAAGTGTAGCATGTTGTGTGCAACACTTGCAAAGAGTTGTACAATGATATTAAATTCTACAATGAGATGCAGCATGATGAGCACAGTGAGGTATAGTATGAGGCAGCATTGGTGAGTGCAGCAAGATGATAAGGTACAACAAGATGATGCAGTACAGGAAGGTGCAACATAAGGTGCAATAGTGGAGTGAAGCATGTTGCAGCACAGTGAGTTGCAGCATGATGATGAGGTGCAACACAATGATAGGTGATGAAGTCACCTTGGAGAATCAGTTGAAGCAACATGTCTTCAACTGAGTTCAGCTACCTCATGTATCATCTTCTTAGAGATGATCTATGCTCTTATTTCGATAAGTCAAAGTGTTGACTTCTGCTGTACTATCTCTCTCTCTCTCTGCTGAACTATTGAAGAACATATAAGAAGAATTGATCAAGGGTGTCTCCACATTGGGGTTTTTCCCTGGCTAGCGCCACATCTTGTGTCCTCTTGTCTTGGCTTGTCTTCTGTGATTTATCTTTATGTTCTATCCGCAATTTACTATTATGCTAATGTGATTGTTAATTTGGAAAAGATATTGAGTTAACTGTGAAAATTGAAATAAATTTCTCTAAGCATAGAATATACCTTAAATTAACATGGTATCAAAGCTGAGGTGAAGACAAAGCCCAAGCAAGAGTGAAAGAGCAATCACCGAAGACAATTGGGAAAGGACAAAAGGCTCAATGGGTTCTCCATCCCTCTTCAAGTTCATCAAGGGTGAAGTCGAAGTAGAGAATATTATCCGAGTGGCGTAGTGGAAGCATCTGATGGCCTACCTAAAGATCACTTCAATGGGAAGTCCGGATCTAAGGGTGGAAGGAAAGGCCGATGCCTTTTCTGTAATAAGTTCGGCCATTATGCAAAAGATTTGTCAGATTACCTCACACAATCACTGAGAAAATATCGGTTGATCCGAATACTGAATGAAGTGCGTCTGGTAGGCCCTAAACTGCTCTGCGCAGTCCTCATGCAGTGTCTGTGTCATCCAGTTTGTTGATCGATTTACTGCCTGAAGTCTCTGCTCTCAGCCTCCCGGTCTCACACCTCGACCCCCGGCTTCTGAAACTGACTCTTCTTAGCAAAATTGCAGACTCACTCTCACCCTCTGCGCTGCCTTTGCATGGCCCTTGGTGGCCCTGCGTCAGCCTCTATGTCTAGGCTACTGGATCACTCTCTGCCTCTCTCTACTGATGTAATGTCCCAAACAAAGGAAATTTGGAACAAACCCTTCAAACCAAATTATCTAGCACTTAACGTGAATTTGCCATGGAAACCCAAACATCAAAAATTTGATTGAAACCATAAACCCACAAATTGCATAAAATCTCATTAAAAATCACAACGTGAGGATCAATGAGAAATGAAACAACCAAAATCCAGCTTTATTATATATAGATAAATGCCAATACAATAGTTGGGAATGACCCTCTGGTTTCCAAACTGAAACAGAAAAACAATCGCTACACTTGTTGCATCCTTCTCTCTTCTTTTCAGCCATATAAATTGTTTTTTGGGTCTTCTTTCGCCAATTTCAAAGTCCTAGTCCATGTTTCTTTTTTTAGGACTGTTATTCCTCCATGTTCGTTCCCTGAATTTGTTTCTTCGTTCTAGACAAAGATTTTTAGTATGTCCTTTGAACTCTAGAATTCTACATCCATTGTGTTCGTGTGATTCCATAAGAAAAATAATGTATTTTTCTTCAGCTAGTGTCATAATGGTGGTAGTTGATAGACTTACCAAGTATGCACACTTTTGTCCCTCAAGCATGCTAAGAAGGATAATAAATTATCACCCAATTACTATGGTCCTCACAAGGTGTTGCAAAAGATTGGTACTATGGCATACAAATTCGAGTCACCTGCATCTTCCCGAGTAGACCCAATTTTCTATGTTCCGTGCTTAAGGAAGGTTATCAATGACAAACTCCTAATTTAAATAGTGTTGCGAGAACTTGACGAAGAAGGAAAACCATATTTGAGGTTGAAGCAGTCATGGAAACAAGAACTTGGTAGCTACGAAATCAATTAACTTTAGAATATGTCATTAAGTGGAAGAACTTACCCACTAAAGTTTCCACATGGGAGGATGCAAATTTTACACAGAAGCCGAGAACCACACAAGCATTAAGGACAAAACTTCTTTGAAGAAGGGCATGTTAGGTCCCTATAATACTACTGTATCCCCCTTATTGTTATTGTTAGTGAAACGCCTATTGTTATTGTTTTTCCCATGTATGCCCCATATTGTTATTGTTGTGCCCTTACATTGTTATAGTTGTATAGGATTTGATTATATTGTGAGCTCTTAGACTCCTATATATATCAAGGAGGTCTTATCATTTGTATCATCCACGAATTTTTCATTTATGTAAGGTAAAGGAGGTTCCCCCCTCGAAGAGGGTAATTTTTAGGTTGTTTATCTATCTTTTGTTTTGTTTTCTTTTGTGAGCTGCATAACGTTATGAGTGCTAACAGTGAATTTTATGGAGACAAAACACTGCCCAATTTCACAATTTGCATGGAGGATTAATGCCTTGTCACTCTCATTGGATTTCATTGAGTTTGTACATTGCATTAATTTGAGTTTTGAACTTTGGTATTAATATTTTGACTATTAACTCATTTAATAAAATCAACCTATTTTCCTTACAATCTTTGTCTCTACATGCCTCTTATATTTTGTTATGTTATTATTCATTGTTTTCACAGCTTATCTCTACATGATTTTAAGGTTTTGGCCTAAAATCCTAACTAGCTCATTATTTATTGTTTTCACAGCTTATCTCTACATGATTTCAAAGTTTTGGCTTAAAATCCTAACTAGCTCATTGTTAATTCAAGTGAGAATTTGTTTTCTTTTTTAGTACTTTTTAATCATTCATCACATTGTAATTATTATATTTCAAATGTATAAATTTTGTATTTTTTATTAAATATTTTTTTGCAATGTCAATATATCTAAACATAAATTAAAAAACACCAAAACATTTTCTAAAACTTTTGTACATTTGACTAGTGTAATTTTTTTGAAAAATAATAATATTTATTTTAAAATAATTAATAGTTTTACTGCATTATATTATATGTGAGATATCCATATTAACAAATTTTTAATATTATTTTTTACGATTATTTTTTTTTAAATAATTATTTAGTGATATGGCGTGTGAATGAATAATGCAAACCTCTTTCACTGCACTGTGTAAATTTAACAAGACTAAATCCTAAGCAGATTAACTGAGTCAAATCTGGTAAATAAATAAATCAAAACATGTTTAAATGAATTAAAACATAATTAAATGTATGTGACGCCGAAGGGAAAAGGTTTTAACAAAATTTGAACTATAATGGAAAGGCCAGGAATATGTTCAAGATAAAGGAATGGTAGCACTTGCGTTCACCATGGTCGGGGAGAAAGGGTTGTTCAAGGATAAAGGAATGGTCGGGGAGAAAGGGTCGGGTTAATAATGTACTAAGACTGCGGGAGAAATTTTTCATATGCATGAAGAGCGTTGTAGGCACTGGTAATTTACCTAAACTTCACCAGAATTTGCATAGATTAAATCCTATTTTAGAATGTATACCAACAGACCATCTTGACACCAGAATTTACATAGATTAAATCCTTATTTAGAATGTATACCAACAGACCATCTTGACACCAGAATTTACATAGATTAAATCCTAATTTAAGATCTATACCAACAAACCGTTTTGGAAAACGCTTAATTTACATAGATTAAATCCTAATTTAAGATCTATACCAACAAACCGTTTTGGAAAACGCTTGCAGAAGCTTCTTTTTGATCCATCTTTATGTTAACACAATCTGTTTTCCGCATTATGTTAACGCAAACTGTTTTGCTTCTAAGTTTGGTTCTTCGAGAATTCGTATATTTATCTCCTCCCCATCTCAATCCCTCAGCACTAATTTCTATTCCAGTCCCATAATCCCCAAGGCCAAAATGGCAATGGCTACACTCTATCTCTCTTTGCAGGCCATACTATTATTATCCCTTAATACTTCACCAATGGCACAGGCTTTACCAGTACAAGGTCTACATCAAAGTACAATTAATTTAAGTACTGAACCGGACTACACCCCTGTGCCAGTTAAAGGAGGGGATGTAGACTGGCTTGAATTTCCTATAAATTTAGAGTACTTGGAAGCCGAGTTTTTCCTGTGGTCAGTCTTCGGTTATGGACTGGATAAGGTTGCACCAGAGCTCGTAAGCGGTGGACCACCTCCCATAGGCGGACAGAAGGCTAACCTCGATCCATTCCTCTTGGAGGTCATCAAGGAATTCGCCGACCAGGAAGTTGGTCACCTCAGGTAATCTCATCAGTGTCTCTGCTATTATAATTTGCTCTCAGAATTGGTATTTTTATTTTATTTTAATGCAGAGGAATCGGTATTACCCTATATGGATTCCAACCACTACCACTGTAACTTCTACATTAAATTAATATCTATAACAACATAATATTTGTACTAATTCTTCAATGAAATCCAACGCAGGGCTTTGAAGCAAACTGTGCCCGGCTTTCCTAGACCCCAACTGGATCTGAGCGCTTCAAATTTTGCCAAAACCGTCGACGTTGCTTTGAATACCACTTTGTCGCCTCCATTTAATCCGTACGCTAATAGTCTCAATTATCTACTTGCAAGTTATTTGATTCCCTATGTCGGACTTACTGGCTATGTCGGCGCCAATGCTCAGCTTCAAGACCCCACTGCCAAGCGGGTAAATTACTGCTACGTTTTGTTTTTCATTACCAGTGAATGAAGAGTTATAAACTGTTAGATTTTTTTATTTTTATTTTTATACATATTAGAGATGGGTATTTTGTGTGTGGTTTTTCGAGATATTTTGGAATTTGACAGATTTAAGCCATATTCTAGAATCCAGGTCAATTATGCCTAATTCAGGAATCGGCCCAACATAAGCGAAGTCAAATAATTGTTATCTAAAATCCTAGTTTTGTATTTGTTTTGTTGTATATTCTTGGAATATACAGTTGGTGGCAGGGCTTCTTGGAGTGGAATCCGGACAGGACGCGGTTATCCGTGCTTTATTGTTTAAACAAAAGGATGACCGGGTGGTGCCATATCCATACAAAGTCTCAGATTTCACATCACGGCTCTCCAATCTGAGAAATACTCTGGGAGACACAGGAATTGCTGACCAGGGATTGATTCCAGGATACATTCTTGCAGGCGATAAATACTTTGTTGCATATGCACGCACTCCTGCTCAGATTTTGAGGATAGTCTACGCATCGGGTAACGAATCATCACCTGGAGGATTCTATCCTCGTGGTGGCGATGGACGTTTTGCACGCCAATATCTCTCCAAACCATGATCCTAAAATCAGAGAGTAATTACTTGTTGCCATCATTCTTCGCTTTTCTCCTTTGACACCATGCACCACCTTAATTCCTAGGTTATTAAAGTTTTCTTTGATGTCATATGTCTTTCCCAATGTAAATACCTCATATGCTCAGCGCCGTATACCTAATGTCTTCCGTTCCATTGTCTCATTATCTAAAATTCCGTGACGTGGAACTTCAAATAAATAAAGGCTTATAAGCTTCAATTTGTGTCCATGTTTCCTTGTTCATTTCAAATGGATGGATTGATTGAGTGAGCGTGGTTTTTTATACAATAGGGTTGGATGGATTGATTGGGTGAGCGTGGTTTTTTACACAATAGGGTTAGCAGAATGTTAAATAAAGGGATTACTCAAAATGATTATTACTGTTTTTACTTTTTAAATTTTTCGACGTTTTGCACGCCAATATCTCTCCAAACCATGATCCTAAAATCAGAGAGTAATTACTTGTTGCCATCATTCTTCGCTTTTCTCCTTTGACACCATGCACCACCTTAATTCCTAGGTTATTAAAGTTTTCTTTGATGTCATATGTCTTTCCCAATGTAAATACCTCATATGCTCAGCGCCGTATACCTAATGTCTTCCGTTCTATTGTCTCATTATCTAAAATTCCGTGACGTGGAACTTCAAATAAATAAAGGCTTATAAGCTTCAATTTGTGTCCATGTTTCCTTGTTCATTTCAAATGGATGGATTGATTGAGTGAGCGTGGTTTTTTATACAATAGGGTTGGATGGATTGATTGGGTGAGCGCGATTTTTTACACAATAGGGTTAGCAGAATGTTAAATAAAGGGATTACTCAAAATGATTATTACTGTTTTTACTTTTTAAATTTTTCACAATAGCGTTACTCAAAATGATTATTATTCTTATATACTTTTTATATTTAATTCTTAAAACCGAATAACTAATTTATTAGTGTAACCTAGTTTAAGTAAAGGACCAAATTAAGTATTATCTAATAGATTATATTCAATAGTCCAAAAATGAAATATATTAATAACTTAGTCCATGTATATCAAAGAATACCATAAAAGTGTCATATCAAAGAATAACATAATGCACTTTTAGTTAAGAGGCATTCAACATTCTAACCTTATCACAATGACCCAATTTTTAAATACTTCCAATAAATTAAAATTGATGATGAGAAAAATAACATTGAGATGCTTAATAAAGTATTTGTGCTTCAATAAGTGCATATGTTTCTTGTTATCTCTCTTCACCCTCCAACTTTGTCACTATCTCCCTCCCTCTCTCTTTCTCTTCCCCCTTCCTTCAATCTCTCATTCTTTGTCTCTCTATCTCACCCCAAAACATACACACTCTCTCTCCATCTCTCCCTCGTCACTCCCCCCCCCCCCTCCC
>APFE030668096.1:6809-17009 GCA_000404065.3 Pinus taeda | reverse complement strand
AAGGTCAACCTCAGTATCAATATGTACCCCAAGGTCAACCTCAGTATCAATATGCACCTCAAAATCAACCTCAATATCAATATGTACCTCAAGGTCAACCTAGTATCAGTACATGCCTCAGGGTTATCAACCCCAAGGTCAGTACCCATCTCAAGGTTACCAACCGCCTTCTGGTCAATCATATTATCAACGCTACCCTCAACCCAGCTATGGTCCTCAATATCCTCAACCTGTTATGGGTCCATACCCCGGAACGAATTTAGTGTGGGATCCATCTCAATCCCAGCAGGTCTTGCAACCAAATATGCAGTCGTCATGTCAACCTAGACAACCCTTGGTTTTTGGTCCATCTCAGCAACCCATCCAGTCTACTGTTCAAACTTCTGCACCTTCTGTAGTTTCTCAGTCTGGGCCTAGTATGCCTCGTACTCCGCCTCAAACATTTGCTGCAACTACTGCAACATCTACTCCATCCACCCCACCTTCTTCTGGAGTATCGACAGCTCCGGTTTCTACTGTTCCTGTATCTACTCCTCAGACATCTTTACCTCAGTCTGGATCTACGGTCCAGACTTCGGTTCAGATGCCTGTAGGAAGTACGATTGTCACTTCTCAACCTCAATTTAATCAATCTCCGTACCAAGGACAGTACCAATACGGTCCTGCTGCACAACAACCAACCTATTAGTATCAACCGTACCCTAGGTATACATATCAACAACCTCATCAACCCCAGTATGGTCCGGTTAATCCTGGTTTTCCAGGAGGTCAAAATATCCCCAATGCGATTCCCATTCCTAGTTATCCCGGATATCCTCCTCCTAGGGCTGGTCTGCAGACCTCGAGTTTTAGGGACCCTAATCATCAGTTACCATTTATCCCAACTTTGGACTTGCCTGACTTGACGCGCCTTACGAACGATCCAATTAACTATCTTCCGTATTGGCTGCCAATGTCGCATAAGTTTCCCAGTGATATTCCTAAATTTGAAGGTAAGCCAGGAGAGGACCCGTCGAACCATGTGATGACTTATCACCTCTGGTGTGCGTCTAACTCCATTTCAGATGATTCTATTTGTTTACGTCTTTTCTAGCACACTCTAATTGGTCTTGCGGCCAAATGGTACATCGAGTTACCGCGAGCCACTTTTTATAACTTTAGTCAGTTAGCTACCTCGTTTTTAACTCATTTTCAGTTGCCCGTCAGATATGACAACAGCATGAAACTATTAACTTCGTTAAAGCAGTCAACGTCCACTTACATTTCAGATCATATCCATGAATGGAGACGTCGACAGCGTTTAGTGAAAGTTTATATCCCAGATCAGATCTTAGCTGAATGGTTTGTAAAATATTTACTGCCCAAGATCACTGAAGATGTAGCTAAAGCCGGAGTAGTTACTGAAGAGCAAGTCATTGCTTCAAGCACAGTACCTTGACTTAGTTATACTCAGTCAGGTACATTACACGAGAAGATCCCCGACCTACCCAAACAAAATCAAATCGATGCTGCTCCTTCAGGGTCTCTTGACGCTGATGGTATGATTGGTACGGTAAATACCAAAAGTAAGAAGAAGTCTTCCAAGAATTCTTCTCCTATAATAACCTTGCCAGATTCCCCGACAGGAGAATCTTCCGCAGAACTTTCCGCCGATATTCACGTTATAGAGTCATCTACAACTAAATCAAAAACCGGTGGTAAGAAGAAAGGGAAGAAGAAGAATAAAGAAGATAAAAATTCAAAAGAGAAACCCGAAAAAGCGGAACCCACTGATGAAAAACACAAACCTCGTTATACGTGTCTCATCTGCGATGAAGACCATTATACGAGAGACTGCCCTCATTGGGCAGAAGTTGCAAAAATTGTCAAAGGTTCCCAAACTCCAGCTGTCTTGAAGGATCCTTTTCCAGCTCAAGACAGTAAGATGATAGGTTCATCCTCCAGTGCCAATGAAGAACCCATATTGATGATGTCCCATGTTAGGATTGTGACTCGATCGCAAGATCCATATGGCAGTAAAAGTCTTGGTTGATGGTAACGAAAGCAGAATCTTCTGCATTCAAATCCTATCAACCTCAGCTCCCGGTTCCGATCCACTACAGATCGAGAAACCTAACCCGACTTAGTAATTCAAAACCGCCCACAAAAGGTGTACTTCGAAAAGTCTGCTTTCAATTTCCACATGCGAGAGCGGCTCAGAACTACAACATTGTTGAGGATTTAGCTGTTTCACCCTCAGCAATGTCGGCTTTGGAAGTGCTACAATCATGTCTAGCACAGCGCAAATTACTTTTGTCAGCTATAGGAGCTGTTGACGCTCAGGACCCGAACCTTATAATCTTCGATCTAGAAAATAGTGCACCACATTTACCTCATAAAATGGTTGTCTAGATTCCAGTGATAGTCAAAAACGGACCTGTTCATAGGACTGTGATTGACGAGGGAGCTTCCACGTGCATTATGTCGATACAGTGTTGGAGATCTCTTGGTTCTCCTTCACTAAATCAATCCCCGACGATTCTTAAGGCCTTTTATGGCCGTGGGTTTAATCCTTTCGGCATTTTACAGGATCTACCTATAGGGGTTGAAGGTAAAACCGTTAATCTAGATGTGGAGGTGGTTGATGCCCCTCTAGATTACAACCTTCTCTTGGGCCGTAGTTGGTCTTACGCTATGATAGTTGTTGTCTCATCGGTCTTTCGACTTATAAACTTCCCTCATAATGGAAAGATCATAACTATAAACCAGTTGTCATACTTTTCATCCGACCCAGCCTCTGCTGAGAGCATTCAGCATGTTGGTAAAGCGACGATCCCTTATAAGGACGTTGGTGTAGGGTTAGTTAAAGATTCCGGTTTACTGGGCACTTTTCCTTTCCCTCCTATCAACGCATCGTTTTCCACTGCAACCATTCATATGATTTCATCAGGAACCATTGTTATTGACTATCCTTGGATCATACCTTCTGAATCTGAGATAGACTCATTTGGTACTCTTATGCCTTTGAGTCCATATGAACTTGCATATCAGACCGTGCAGTCGTTTTCCGACCAAACATCAACCCAAATCGACTTAATGAACGTGGTCCATGAGGAGTCACTTTCGACATCAAACTCGGAATTAATAACGTTTTCCGAACTTGTTCAATCAGATGAGCAAATTCGTGAAATCTTGTGTGTCAATGAGTTACCATGGGAAGATCTTCATCACAGATCTTCGTTTTTACCAGAGAGTGATCGTTTCGAAGATGATTTTTCATCAATCTTTACAACTGAATATGTTAAGGATGCTCAGAATCCAATGAAACATCCTGATTCCAAGTTAAACTTGGGAAATATTTCTCGAACTACTCCCCTTGACATTTTAGTTAAGCCTGGAATTGTTGAAAACGTTCATATAGGTGCCTCTTGTACAGAAAATGAAATTCAAACATACAAGGCCCTATTTCAAGAATTCCGCGATGTGTTTGCCTGGTCCTATGAGGAAATGCCAGGAATTGACCCAACAATCGTAGTTCATGAAATTAAAACCTACCCGGACGCTAAACCCGTTCGGCAACGTCTGCGTCAGATTCACCCACGAAAAGCTGCTGCAATTAAAGCAGAAGTAGAAAAACTGTTGAAAGCAGGTTTCATTTACCCCATCCCGTTAACAGATTGGGTATCGAATATTGTTCCCGTGAAAAAAAAGCAAGGGAAAATCATAATATGTATCGACTATAGGGACATTAATCGAGCATGTCCAAAGGACAATTACCCTACACCCTATATCGATCAAATTATTGATGATTGTGCCGGCAGTGAAATTTTCTCCTTTATGGATGGCTTTTCCGGATACAATCAAATCAATATTCTGCTTGTCGATCAACCAAAAACGACATTCATTTGTCCGTGGGGGACATTTTCTTATTGCAAATTACCTTTTGGCCTGAAGAACGCCGGCGCAACTTTTCAACGGGCCATGTCTTACGCTTTTCATGATATAAAACACATTGTGCAACACTATCTTGATGATTTGTCTGCTCATTCAATACATCGAGCTTATCACCTTGTCCATTTACGGGCAATCTTTATGAGGTGTAGGCATTATCGAATTCGGTTGAATCCCCACAAGTGTGTGTTCTATATTGAAACGGGTCGATTACTGGGATTTCTAGTTTTGAAAGCCAGCATTTGCGTCGATCCTTCGAAGGTCGAAGCTATCATCAAATTGCCTCCTCCTTCGAGTCTTCGCCAACTCCAAAGTTTGCAAGGGAAAGCAAACTTTTTACGTCGATTTATCCCTAACTACGCCGAGATCACCAAGGGTTTTACCCGGTTGTTGAAATAGAATACTTCATACTTTTGGGACGAGATCGCTGAGAAACCTTTTGATGCACTAAAACACGCGTTGACCCATGCACCGCTGTTGCATCCTCCCAACTACAACCAGGACTACTTCTTGTATCTCGCCGCTTCCTATTCCACCATCGGAATGGTGTTAGTTCAGGAAGATGAATTCGGTACGGAACATGTGATATATTACCTTAGTTTCACGTTAAATCCAACTGAGCTAAAATATTCACATGTGGAGAAATTGGCATTGGCAGCTATTCAAGCTGTCCAACGTTTTCGTCATTACATTTTACTACGCAAAACTACGGTCATTTCTAATTGCAACCCTATGATCTATATTTTGACCAAGCAATTGCTGGGGGGCAAGTACTCCAAATGGATTGTCACCTTGCAGGAGTTCGATTTAGAATTTGAAAAGTCTAAGTCAAAGAAATCCTTAGTTTTTGCAGAGTTAATGTGTGACTTCCCGCGTGCTGACATAGAAATTGTGGTGGAGGAGCCCATTGCGGACAAATCCTTGTTTCTAATCAACACTTTAGATCCGTGGTATGGAGATATCATCATTTATCTCCAAACCCAAACCTCTCCGCCAGATATTTCACGATCCGACCATCGAAAAATCCGATTCCAATCCCAACAATTCAAAATTATTGGAGATACTCTTTATCGTCGTGGGGCGGACTCTCTTTTTCGACGTTGTTTGACTCATGAGGAAGCCAAAAGGGTCTTAAATGAATGTCACTCTGGAGCGTGTGGCGGTCATATGTCTAGGTATGCCACTGCCCAAAAGATATTGCGCGCTTGCTATTTCTGGCCATCTATGTTTAAAGATTGTATTATTGCGGTCCGAAAATGCCACAATTGCCAAATTTTTGATCGAAAGATGCACGCTCCACCTGCTCCTCTTCACCCTATAAATGTCGTTGGTCCTTTTGCCAAATGGGGTATCGATTTTATTACATGTAACCCTCACTTAGCCGGGGGGAATGCGTATATTATCCTTGCGGTAGATTATTTTACTAAGTGGGCCGAGGTGATGCCTACATTTGAGGCAGACGGCAAAACAACTGCAATTTTCGTATTCAATCATATAATTGTTAGGTTTGGTGTTCCACAAGAGATTATCACTGATCATGGGCGTCATTTTCGAAACGTTATGATGACTGAACTTACAGGCTAGCTTGGCTTGCGTAACGACAGTTCAACTCCTTATTATCCACAAGCTAATGGCCTGGTTGAAGTTGTTAGCTTCCTGCTGTAGCAGGTTATTCATTTTTCATGATTGGCATTTCACAGGCCAAATATGTCGTACTTTGCTTGCTGCAATGCTCCATATTTGCTCAAACAGTCTCCAAGTGAAGAAGGTTATTTCAAGTTCATACAATTGCCTTCAGATTTTATAAAGTTATCCCGACATCGCTAATTTTAGTTAAAGGGAGGTCCAAACAGTTTAATCTTGGTCTCCCTAGGTTTAAATTTCCTGTTTTAGAATATAGAGATTGTAAATCTGTCCAAACAGTTTAATCTTGGCAGATTCTTAGATAAGTAGAGAAGCAGAAGAGCCCAACAGCTTAATCTGGGCTCCGGAAGAAATAAGGGTAGTATGTAGATAGGAAAGCATCAAAAGAAAAGTGAATGATGGGTTTGCAAGTCTAAGTGCACCCCCAAACAAAAGAAGAAAAAATCCTAGGCAAGTAGGCTGGGTAGGTAGTTCTGAGGTTGTTGAGTTGCTGACCAGTTCCAGGTTTTCAGGTATCATATCATGCAGAACAAAATCAACAAGGATTTGTAAGCAAAAAAGCTCAAAAGAGGTATAACTGACTCCCCTTCTCTGTTCTCCCCAATCATTAACTAACTTCCCCAAAAGAGGTCAAGATCTGCTTGACACCTCTTAAGTTCCATCATCTTCATAACACTGGCTTGAGTAAAGATCTGCTTTACTCAAAGTTGTTCCATATTTTCTCTTAAGTATGGTCCTACTCCCTTGTAACAGCCTAAGCTCTCCTGAACTTAGCGCTTTCTTACCATCTCCATATTAACCACTAACATTATTATTTAGCTCCCTATTCTTCCCATCCCCTTATTAATATTAAGTAAAATCCCCCTATGTAATATCCCTCCCCCTGGTTTAAAAATAACCATAAGAACTCCCGAGAATTGCTTAGTTTATCTGAAACTCAGCAAGAACCCCTGACCTCCAAAACCACCTCCCAGATACAATGGACTCCTTCCAAAGTACAAAATCCCATCCGTTCCTCGCCGATGCGATATTGTGATATCGGCAATCAACGATCACAAGCGCCGAGTGTCCAATTCATTCACCTCTCTGTTCCCCGCCGATGCAATATTGCGATATCGCCATCGGCAGTCGCAAGCACCAAGTGTCCGACCCAATTACCCCCTCGTTCCCTGCCGACGCGATATCGTGATATCGCGTCGGAGTCTCTTCACCACATTACCTCCAGTATCTCACCACGTCGTTCTGTACCAGGGACCCAAAACTGATGTCATCCACCGTACAGCCGATGCCATGCTTACGTCAGCAGCTAGAAAGCCGAAAAACTTCGCGCAGGAAGAAAAATCGCACTTCGGAGCTCCAGATCGAGAAACCGAGGCAGTTTCCGATGCACGATTGCTATGGGAAATAGGCCATTTCGAGGAATATTCAGGGAATCTTCTAATTTCTGAGCCCATTGCGCGCCGAAAAAAGCCCGAAAATCGCCCGATCATGCCAAAATGATTCGGTTTAAAGACAGCAGCAGATCGATCACAGAGTTTAAAGTGTATCAGATCAAATCAGCAGGCATCAAGCGTGTAAAAGAGTATCAGTCGACGGCGGGAGCCATCAATGTAGCGGCAAAGTGTATCAACGAATATTTTGAGCAGTAGCCCGAAGCAAGAGAACATTTAAAATCTTCCAGCAGATTCATAGAAAGAGGGCGAAACTACTTGAAGCTCTCAAATCATAATTAATGCACATTCAATTCACACCTGAGCCGAACTGCAGTCCCCAAAGCACAATCACTCCAGTAGCACCGCATCTGGTCCCCAAGCGCCACCTCATCACCTATTCCGATCCAGCTGCCCCCAGCGCAGCCAAAAAGACTTACTTGCATTTAATTCCAGCAGAATTTAGATTTTTGAGGAGTTCTAAGCAGACCTGTCAAGGTCACTTGTAATGATGTCTTTCCGATATTTTGTTTATAAATACCACCCTAAGCAATGTTGTGAGGGGTTGGTTGGTTGGTAGTAATTGTTGGTCAGTCTCCTGTCCAGCATTTTCTACGAGCAAAGACTCGCACTGTAACTGTCATAATTTCCATAATCAAAGATTGCTGAAAGCATGGATTGCGAAACAACTTGATGTTTTCTCTTGGCCAAGGAATGATCACCGAATTCCTATGCTTCTACATGATCCAATAAGTGTTCCTCTCCTCTGTTTTATTTTATGTTTTTTACCACCTTTCCGCCTTTCTAAATTGCAGGAAAAAAGAATAGCTTAAGATTTGTTCCAATACACCTTAAGTTCAATTTCTGCATTTTTTAATGTTTTCTTCAGGAACAGTTATGAGCTTGTATTTTTAAATGATCTGGTTTACACTGTTTCTTTCACATATGAGTGCATATCTTAGGAATTCTTAACTGCTCCGGGATCCCACTCATCCACTTCTCCTCTTTGTCAGCATGATGAAATGATTCTCCTTTGCCTTTCATCCCTGATGTTCACCCCGTACTTTCAGCAGACAAAGAATTGTATCCTTTGTGGCTATCCCGCTTCGTATCCCCTTGTGACCAAGAAAACGCTCGCATGCCTCAATCTGTGACTCCATGCCCAATGGTTCGAAACTTATCACACCTTACCGTGCCTCTTTGTTCGAGAATCCTACCTTCTTTCCTATCACAATCAACACTCCCTTGAAGTCAGAAAGCTAGCCTAAAATCATCAACAAAGGTTGAATTAAAAGGAGAGAGCCCTCTCCGATTGCAGGTGGGCTAGAACCTGCAATCAGAAGATTGGTTTGTGGTTACCTTGGCCGTATCCCTATTAGGATCCTAGGGACAACCTGAGTGATAACATAATGGCGACTCCGCTGGGGACCTCCTCAGATAAATCAATACAACCAGTCTGCAGCCCTACAGAGGAAGAAATCGACTTGTAAAAGCCTCGGTCGACCTGTATCTGCGCACTCCATTGGGGATTCAAGCGCTCTGTTCATTTTTAAACCCCACTGGAGGAAGTGCTCCTATTCTTCAAAGCTTGTCACACTTAGTTCTGATCTTTTATGGTGGATAGAGATCAGGCACTTCAGAGTCTAGGCATCCACCTGGCGACTCCACTTCAATTTCAATCAAAGGCTCCACTGAGGAACGAACCAAATGTTACAGCCAAGTGCCCCATGTATTAACAATAAGAGAGAATGACTGAACCCTGGGAGGAACTTCCTTTAGAGGAAGCTTTAGATAAATGCAGAGAAAGTTTATCAGAGTTTGAGCTTAATGAAGAATTTTTCAGAGAGGTATTGTCAAAAATACCAGGCGGCCGGAATAAACTTTTCCTTGAGTTCGTTGTGGAAAAATATGAGAATGAAATTGAACTCTTGGGAGCTCAAAGACAGTCTTATGACTTTCGCAACCCTAAAGAGTTTTACCAAAATCTTCCTCCTCTGGTTCACAAGGAAATAGTGTTGTCTCCTGAATTGCAGTTTGAGTATGATCTGGGTTCCAAGGGAAAGACAAAAGGATTAGCTGCTAGGCTTATTACCGAAGATGCAGCTACTTCATCTGACCCAAAGAACCCGGCATCATGCTGAAACCTCCATTCCCCTATTCAAGAGGAAACACTGTTGCCTGAGGACCTGCAGATTCTGTATGATCTGGGTTCCAAGGGAAAGACAGAAGGATCAGATGCTAGGCTCATTACTGAAGATGCAACTACTTCGTCTGACCCAGAAGATCCTGAATCATGCCAAAGTCTCTCGTCCCCAACTCAGGAGGAGATATCGCTACCTGCTGATTCACAAACTCTACATGAATCTATTGACAAGACAGAAACAGAACGGTCGACTGCCAGGCTTACCACCGAGGACGCAGCCACTCCGTCTGACCAAGAAGAAGCAGAAGAAGTTCTCTTGCAGGGTAAGTTCATCGATCCAATTGCAGACTACATGGAACTTTGGCTTAACCCAATTTTGTTAACGTGTTTTCTTAGTGAAGACCGTATGCTTCAGCAGCAAGTGATAGATGCCACAATTTTGGTTATAAAAGCATATGCCCGAATGATGCTTTTACGTTCAGAAACTATCAGTCAGCAAGTTTATCTCGTTTCACAGTTTCTTAAATGGCTGCACTGGTTGTTTGATTTCACCTAACGACAAAGTA
This sequence comes from Pinus taeda, assembly GCA_000404065.3. Lineage (NCBI taxonomy): Eukaryota > Viridiplantae > Streptophyta > Pinopsida > Pinales > Pinaceae > Pinus > Pinus taeda. Next base: position 7,296 of record APFE030668096.1, on the reverse strand, counting down.
ACTACTGGTTAGGGTAGGTTGGTAGAAGGAATAAAGCGTCTAGAGTAAACAAGTTTTGCAGAAGACAACAAGAAATTAAAAACCAAGGCGTTCTGGCCTGCTGTTTGTGACTTCTCACAAGGAGAAGCCATCCTTGAGTGGAGCCACTGTTAGCTTCCTGCTGCAGCAGGTTATTAATTTTTCATGATTGGCATTTCACAGGCCAAATATGTCGTACTTTTCTTGCTGCAATGCTCCATATTTGCTCAAACAGTCTCCAAGTGAAGAAGGCTACTTCAAGTTCATACAATTGCCTTCAGATTTTGTAAAGTTATCCCGACATCACTAATTTTAGTTAAAGGGAGGTCCAAACAGTTTAATCTTGGTCTCCCTAGGTTTAAATTTCCTGTTTTAGAATATAGAGATTGTAAATCTGTCCAAACAGTTTAATCTTGGCAGATTCTTAGATAGGTAGAGAAGCCGAGGAGCCCAACAGCTTAATCTGGGC
>APFE030668089.1:126039-145836 GCA_000404065.3 Pinus taeda | reverse complement strand
GAGCCTCCCCATTTTTACAAATATACAGAGGCCGATGAGACCATGGGGTCAATTTTGAAGCATCAATTGCCTACACCGAATGTGTGGGAAAATTTGATACAATTACTGTTAAATCAAAGTCAGTAATTACATTATTACTTTTTGGAAATATTTAAATTTTCATACACAGGAAGATAAACACACATCAGCAGATATGCAGAAAGAAGCTGAGCCAACTTAGCACAAGTATTCGGCCACCACAGCAGCACTAGCAGTCACAGGTGACAGGGCCAAGAAGCTACAGGAGGACACAGCTGCACAGACACGTCATTGAGCAGTTATAACAAAGCGCTCAACCGACTCCATGAACCCCAAAGGTCAAATTGTTCTGACAGGAGTTAAGAGCCTTTAAAGCTCATTAAAGATTGTAATAACTTTCTATCTGCAATCTATGTATGAGTTAATGAAGATATTTTCCCTCTCAGATGACTTAATGCTTGAGATATTTTGTATAAGACTTCTATATATTCCCCCTCGCATTTGTGAGCAGGGGTTGGACATTGGATGTAAGAAATCTTTTTGATATCTATTCTGCTCCTCTTCTACTGTAATTATCAGAGAACTAATACAAAGGATGATGGAATTTCCAAAGCTCTGTGTTATTTGATCTTGTCTAGTGCTTGGCTGAAAGTTGCAGGATTCCTGCGTATCTCATGACTCAATAAGTTCCTCTTGTACCTCTTCGTTATATGTTTGTTGATATTTCATATATGTTTCATGTTTCCATGTTTGAACTGTCAATAGCAAGGAAAAAGAATAGTTCACGACTTAATCACAGATTACCCTAAACTCAGTCTAAGCTATTTTAAATGTCTTTCTTCAGTTATGGTAATGAAAGTGTAATTCTTAATTGCTACCTTTCACACTATATCATCACAGCGATTTATTATTTCAGGAATTCAAGTTTTCTCCTGAGGAATACATCCCTTTCTCACATCCCAGCTTAGTGAAAAATTCTTAACTTCTTTTCACTGGTTGTTTACATCCCATAATCACAATTTAAAATTTGTTTCACGAAGTATCTAAATGGCCCTGTAACTCCAGCTGCATCAAACTCAAGATTTCAAATAACCAACAGCCACATACTCCATTGCCCAATGGATTAATTTCACCTGCAGAACTACAAATTTAAAGTTTCAGAAAGACATCCTCCCAACCAAACATAAATCAAAGAAACGTTCACTTCATAACTAGCCTAAAATATCAATAGAACAGAGACAAACCTTACAGAGAGAGCCCTCTCTGATTACAGCTGGGCTAGAAGCTGTAATCCAAAGATTAGTTAGTGGTTACCCGGGCCGTATTCCCTTTTGAGTCATAGGGAACAACCTGGGTGTTAACAGATCCGACGGCCCTCATGCATATCAGGTGCCCTTATATAACGGTGCGATAGCACCCGATGGACGACGGTTTCCCTGTTGTACACCAGGACAGCTATCGGTTGTTCATTGCATCGGGCCGCCCCTGACATATACCACTCCCGTACCAAAGGTGGTCCGACGCAAACCAGAAACCTCTCCTCCCTTACGTGACATGAGTGCCACGTCACCTGCCAAGTTGCCTCCATCTCACCCCTTCCTGCCTACGTCAGCCTGCCACCGTACTGCCACGACATCACTCGCCGTACTGCCACATCACCTTGCTGACGTCATCATGCTGACATCATCACCATACAAGAGGACCCCACTGCTAACGTCATGCTGACGTCATCTACCGTACCACTGACGTCAGCAGCTCAAAAATGTGCAAGTGCAAAATTGAGGCTTTGGAGCCCCAGATCGAAATTCTGATGCAGTTTTCGATGTACGATTAGTGCTAATCACGCATCACTACGGGAAATGGGCCATATTGGAGAATATTTGGGGAATCTTTTGATTCCTCAGCCATTGTTGCGCCGAAAAGGGCAGAAAAGGCCCGGTTTTGCAATTTTTAACGTATCAGAAGAAAGAGAAAGACCCGGTTCAGGCATCAAAGAGTATCAGAGCAGATGTGAAGCCAAAATCCATGTCAAAGAGTATCAGTGTTGCGGCAAAGTGTATCAGTGAAGATCTCTCAGGGCTCGAGGTGAATAAAAGATTAAAAGAAATCCTTGAAAGTCAAGAAGCAGTTAAGGAACCATTTAAAGCTCATCATCACAATGAATGCACATTAAAACTCACATAAGATCAATGGACCAAAACTCAAAGCATAGTTATTGCAGAATCACTGCACCAGGTCACCAAGGACACCATATGAACTCATTTTGATCCAGCTACCTCTGGCGCAGCGCAAAGTATATTTATTTACATTTACTTCCAGCACAAGTTTAGGTTTAAAAGCTTTCCTGCAGACCTGTTTAGGTCAGTTGTAATAAATAATTTTGGATATTTTACCTATAAAGACAACCCTGAACAATGTAATGAGGGTTGGTTTTTGTTGGTTAGATGTTTTTCTTGAGCAGAGACTTGCACTTATATTTGATAATTTCTATAATCAAAGACTGCTTAAGAGCTCGGAGAATGAATTATGTGCTGTGTTTAATGGTTGAAGAGTGACTGTGGAATTCTTGTGCTGATACATGACTCAATAAGTGCTTCTTACCTCTATTTTTCCATTCATATATCATTATCTAAGCAGCAGAAAGAAAGATTAGCTTAGAACTTGTTTAATTGCACTCTATGCTCAATTTCTGTTGTTTCTTTATGTTTTTTATTTGTTTTAGGCATAAATATGAATTCCATCTCGCTCATATTTTCCCTAATTCACCATGTATGATAGTTATCCAGGGATTCTTAACTGCCCCTAGATAGAGCTCATTTTCCTTCCCTATGTTAAGCTGATTGAGAGATTCTTAATTGCCTCTCATTCCTTACATTTCACTCCATCTCTTTAGCTTGAAGGTTGTTTGATTTGCAGCTACCTTGCTCCATATTCCTCTTGTGATCAGGAAAGCCTACCTACGATCCTACTCCTTGACTCCATGCCCAATGGTTTGAAACTTGTCACTCTATGCACGCCTCTCTACTTGAATGCATCTTCCTTCCATTCAAACACCATCCAAACCTAAACAAAACCCACTGAACCCAATAGCTAGCCTAAAATCATCATCAACAAAGCTAAAACATCAAGAGAGAGCCCTCTCTGATTACAGGTGGGCTAGAACCTGTAATCCAAAGATTGGTTTGTGGTTACCTCGGCCGTATCCCTTCAGGAGCTTAGGGAAAACCTGAGTGATAACACATGTCACCATTGGGCAGAGTATGCCATCATTCAAAGAGTTGTCATCATTATTTTAGGTTCCAGTGGGTCATTTTACACCTTGTTTGTGCTTCAGTTGTGCTTAAGTAAGGCTCATTTCCCTCTCCTAGGGATTTGAAGGTAATTTTTCTTGGATGGTCAAATCATCAAAAACGCTTTTATCCTGATGTCCATACACCTTCCCCTATCCTTAATATAGCTTCTTAAACACTTCCCATCACTTATATCCCTCAAATTCATCATTTTTCCGCAAACCCTAGCCTATTGCTACAATTCAACACTTTCCTAGGTTAAGCCTGTGTTTTTCCTTTTTAGACCCCTTCCCCTCACTCAATATTTGAAATTATACTTTCCCCTACTTCCTAACATCCCTCTCTACTTCCAAAAGTTTTCTCAAGAAATTAGACGCATGTCATCCCCTTCATTTCCCTTCATTTCTACAAATGCCCTATTCCACATATTGGGATAGGTTTTATTCAAATGGTTTTTTTGAGCAAGAAAAGATGAATTTTACAAAAATGAGAGAGGTTTTTTCCCATAATAGATTCAAGAAGAAAAACCTCCTTCAGTTGTTACACAGGTATCATTTTTTTGGAGAAATGTCGAAAACAACATTTGCCTCGGGAGAGTTGCTGTATTTCTGGAGTGACTTTGGGAAAATCAAGATTTCTCCTAGCTAGATTGACCAAATGACTTGCTTGATGAGTCAAGTAATAATTAGACATGGAGATATTTCCATTGAGATATCATGAGCTCAATTTGGAGTTGAGGAAGATCTCCAAAAATTGATTGAAATAGCACTCTACATTTTGGAAACCTCATTCTGCACATTTTGACCAGTATTGGGAGATTTGGCTTTTGACAGGCAAATGAGCTCCAAATTGAAAAATTAAAAATGTTCTGGAAATTAGACTCGACAAGCTTTCCAAGGAGCTATCCCGGACCGAATTTGGACATCAGGAAGGTGCTAAAAGGTTGATTTGAGGTCAGCACTGCTTATTTCCTTAACGCGTTGTGCATTTGTCTACGAGAGGCATTACGTGTTTCCTTAAGGCGCTGCGCACTTGACAGGTAGCCCAATTTTTCACTGTTTCTTTGGTTTTTAACTTTTCACCTATGGGATTTTAATTAAAGTTTATTTATGTTACCTAGGGAAGATACATTAGATGAAAATCTTAAATGAGATGAATGAATCAGTTTGCTTCATACTAGGAATGTTTCAGTTTCAGCATCCTAGTCTTCAGCAGTCTGCTCAAATGTTTGTCCAACTGACTCCTTCTCTCATGGAATTTGACCCTTGAGGCTAGGATTAGTTGTTTGAGGGTCTATATCATGTATTTTATCAGTCATTGTGTGGGTTGGACTCACTTGGATGCTCAGAGCTTGATTGTACATCATTGTAAGTAGTTTGACAAGGAGATTAATAAGATTTGCAACTATTTTTATGGGATCCCTATAGTATGGAGTTTTAGGACATTTTCTTATTTTTTAATCATTTGTTTACATGTTTTATGTATGCAATCATTCATTTCATTGCTTCTTATTGAATGTTATCAAGTTTGATGGGTACAATCCATTGTAACAATGCTCTGCCTTGGGAAATCATTCAATATTTCATATTTTCTACTGTTTGAGAAGCATCCATGATCATCACGTGCCCTCCTTAGCTCCTCATTAGTCTTAAACACCTCACACCATTAAGCCTAAAGTGATAAAGCCTATGCCTACCTTGCCCCATAGAACACCCTGCATTTCTGACCTAATTTCCTAGACCTAAACTACCCAGCTCCATCTGATCTAGAAAAACACCAACAAATTCAATCAAAACCTTTTGTGCTACTATACCTAGCCTAAAATCCTACCTGATCCAGTCATCTTGACTGACATTCTTACGGAGATAGCCCTCTCTCGGTTTAGTAGCGCTAGCTACTAGGCTAAACTTGGTTTGTGGTTACCATGAAATTACCTCCTTTCAGCCTGAGGTCGATCTAGGTGATAACAACCATAACTGAATAAACCCACCATGAAAACTAGCCAGGATACCTGGCCTTTTCATATAAAAGCTCAACCCCTTTACCGAGTTACTTTGGCACTCGAATTTGGTCGACATTGCAAATGATCGTCCAACCTATATTCCATAAAAGGGGTTGAATTAGCATACATAACTAGTACAAACCCTAGACCAAACCCCACATACAATGTCATCAATGATTGAAACCATTTGCCCCATATTTATGTGGTATTGTAGTGATGCATTATTATTTCTCCTTTAAGACTCTTATTTATAACAAACATTTTGAGGCATTCCCCTCCTTTATAGGGAGAAATTACTTAATGTGAATTTTATAGATGGCCTTGCTCTCACTACAAAGCTCATTCAGTCATTTAGTGGAGGGAATAACACAATGTCTTGATATTGTCACTACATCAACAGGCATCATGTTTAATCAAGAAAATATATAGGCTTTTATTATTTGGGCAAGAAAACTTTCTAGATTGGCTTGTCAATTATGGGATTATTGTTTCTTAAGAGAACTTAAGGTTGTGTTCCCTCAATTGCCTTGATAGTTCCTCTTCATAGAAACTTGAGGTAAGTTAATTCAAAGAAACTCTTCAAGTTATCATCATTTATGTGTTATTTATGTTGATGATGCATATGTTGGTAATGCAATCAACATTGATAAGGAAAATTCTATAGCTCTCTCAATAAAGGAAATCAATTTCCTTTTCTATAGGGAAATCCCTTTACTAGTGAGGGAAGGATATTCCTTTCCTCTAAGTCAAGGAATCACCTTGCTAGTATAAAATGAAAGTCCTTTTCTTACAAAATATTAGTGAATTATATATCTCAAAAATAATTAAAAAGTAATTTGAAGAACGAACTTGAGAATTGGTTGAAACATGTTACTGAGAGGAGATCCTAGAAAGAAGCAAAGCATAGTTAAGCATTAAAAAAGAATGACTTCTGGAGACAAAAATGATAACTACTAGTACTACAAAAAATAATTTTGGGGGGGTCGTACGCTACCTCCAAAAGTGGGAATTAGAAGCGGTTTTAACATTATTTGTAGTCTTTTAAAACCTCACTCACGCTCCCTCCTGGCGGCCCCTAAAAGCATCACCTCTAAAAGTCAAGCCTTTTAGGGGCAATTTTTTAAGAGAGATGAATTGCCCAAAAATGTGTCACTTTTCAAAGGGGATTCCAAACTTGAAAAGTGACTTTTGGGTGCAATTTTTTAGAGTCTCCCTCCCTTCAAAGCATCACCTCTCAATGTCAAGCCTTTTAGGGAAGGTATTTCAAGAGGTAGCGTTGATGGATAGCCCAAATGGTTGGTTGAAGCCTACCTACCAAGTCACTGGCCCTCTATTATGAGGCATTGGTTCAATTCTCCTTGCCTTCATCAGGGTCAAGCCCAAAAAGTTGGGTCAATTAGGTGTGAGGGTCCTTCAAGTGGGCTAGCCTAAGGGCATTGTGGGGACAAACAAAAAGGTCTTTTAAGAGATATGAACCAGCCCCAAAAAAGTGACTTTTAGGGGTGATTGCAATATCCCTCAAGAGTCATCTTTCAAGGCTGGTTGTAAATCACCTCCAAAAATTCACTTTTGGGGGTGATTTGAAACCCCCTTGAAAAGTGACCTATGGGGGCAATTTAAAACCCCCGCTCATAGCAACCTAGAAGGGCAAATTACAACCCCCCTATAGCAAGTTATTAGGGTGGTCTAAAACTGCCTTGTAGCAATGTTTGGGGACGTTGGTCTCCCTCGTCGTACTAACTTTTGGGGGTGTTAAGAGTTCCCACCCTGGCAAATTGTGGGGGCATTAGAAACCCCCCTTATAGTACACTATACATACTTTCAAATTTTTAGACTGTGATAATTTCACACTGTTATGTTGAGCATGACTAAAGAGGATCAAAAGGATGGGTAGTTGTATCCAATTGAGGTTTGCTTACATGACACGTCATTGAATTCACCAAATCAACAAGAGTTTGCAAATGGCATTGAATCAACTTTCCACAAACCTTCATTCAAGCATACAATCATCTCTTCACATTCACTCCATAATTAAAGCACTAGAGAAAATTGATGATGTCATTGAATATAGTGTTGATCCCAATGTATTCTGTGGGAATCTTAGGAGGGGTTTGGGAATGTTCTTTCTGTTGTTGTTGATTTGCGCTAAAGGGCATGGAATTATCAAATCATGAAGGGGAAAAAGCTTTGCATATTTCCCAATAACAACCAAGTAAGTTGAAGGACCAATCCATCCTAGCGTAGTCCCTTTACCTCTTTGCATTATGTTTCCTTACCAACAAACTGATGCGCTTTATTTCGATAGCCTTTGGCAGCGCATCACTCATAGTAGAGTTTGTTTAATTCTCAAGGAGCTTTCTCCCTTTAACACAAATACATTTAGGTATATTGCCATATAATGAATTTTCATTTAGTATCTCACGGTTGGTTTGGTCTCTAACGCTTTGAGTCTCTCGTCTATTAGGTTTTTAGTGCATCTATCATATTTACCTTCCCTCCAAAGTTCATCCCTCAAGTCCAATATTTTCACTAATGTTCTTTCTACTCACTCTTTCATCCCAAGGGAGAAATGAAAGGGATGGTCTAGGTCGTAGCCAAGGCTAGGGTTATGGTTGTGGAAGAACTCAAGCTCAACCTCAAACCACGTGAAATTGGGGTTGTGGAAATAACAATCATTTAATCTTGGAAGCAACTCAGCCTTATCAGACTAATGCACACCCACGGGCTCATTATATTATTTCGCGTTGAGACAATGAATTGAAGCAACAGGCAACAGATAATGAACTGGAGCTAAATGAATGGCAGGATCTCATCCCTGACCCCGATACCAAAGGTTGATACACCCAGGTCCACTATACCCTTTACCTTTTCTGGATGATGAAAAATCTCTTGGCAAAAGCTTTAACGTCGACCTTTGCAGCAATTTTGGAGTTGGCAAAAAAAATACTGGAAATCCACAAGGAATTCTACCTCATTCAGTACCATATTCAATAGCATATTTAAGTCGTATTGAGAATCATATTCCCTGCCTTCCACAAGCTGAATAAGGACACAGTATCCCTTTTATAAAGTAATAAGGAAAAAAATGGAAATTATTTTTTATTATTAAATTGATAATTAACTGAGTTTGTCTTCAATAATTGGAACATCTTTGTCTTAATGACTTGGAACCTTGTTATTAAATCTAAACATAAACATTCTCAATATACATAATACATTTTCTACTGTTTTGAATTATAAATCTATTTTTTCTGCACAAACAAAAAGGTGCATCTTTCCTACATTAATGTTCATAATGTTAAACTTTGTGATCTATTTAGCTGAATGTTTAAGATATTGCTCAACGAACCTACTCCCAACAACTAATTTTACTTTGTTGATCATAATGTGATTATTTCTCACTAATTATCACTTCCTAGCTTCCTTTGGAGATTGAACAATACGAATGAAATAAAAGACCATAGCAATCTCAATTTTGGATTTGAACATTTTTAACTCACTCTTTTCGTTTGTTTCTCACCAATTATTCCAAAGCAATTAGATTTCTATGATGAATTTTTGAATATCCCATAGCTTCCATGAGAGAAAATAAATTTATGTACTGAATTTGCCTATGGATTTTGAAAATTGAAGTTTCCTCCTCTTATTAGGCAACCTAGTCATATGCTTTGTTGACCTTCAAGATAGTAATAATTCCATTAACTATTTATCACATAAATTTTATTTCTCACCCCCATCATCTACTGCACTCTTGATGATTTTGAAAAAGTGATTCTCAAAAGAATCCTCGAGAGGCCCTCAAAATAGAATCAAAAGATCCTCCATGCACAAAGATCAAGTTGACCTACATGAAAGCGCAAGTCAGCCTAAAGAGAAATTTGTACCCCTCACAAGCCTATAAATAAGAAGGAACTCAACCTCATTATGACTTACCAAAAAAAAGTTTTATCTTCTCAACATAGAAGTTGGTAAAAGAACGAAAAGGAAGGCGAAGAACTAGATCTAAGTTTTTGGGCCTCTCTCTCTCTCGTGTTAGGGTTTCTACATTTGATGGGAAGAAGAATTTGTTGGGGAAGTCAAAGTTTCAGAAGAATTTGTTGGGAAAGTTACAGTTGCAAAAGAGTTTGCTAGGAATATCAAAATCGCAGAAGAATGTGTTGGGCAGGTCAAAGTTCCAGAAAAATCTGGTGGGCAAGTCGAAATTGCAAAAGTTGTTGGAATCAACTTCTTCTCATTTTCCCTGTTCCATGCAGTTTCATAAAAAGTATACCCCGAGTTTCTGGCACTTTCTGGACTGTTACGCTACCCATTTACAGAAATTCAGTGCTTAATATTTCCTAATTCTGATTTCCTTCAGTTCCTTGATTATTTTGATTTTGACTTATTTGGGGTATAGTGATGGGATTTTTAATTTTCACATTAACAGTAAACCCTTAAAAATAATCCAAATCTTGTTACAATCATTCATGCTAGTTTATCATTTGGTTTCTCATTATTTTGTTGCTAAGATGGAACACTTGAAGAAAGAAACTAACAATTAGTTCCTTGGTGAGGAGCATACAATCATCTCTTTGATTTCGGTGGGAACAAGTGTCAAAGCACACAAACTCCTCAACATTTTTGCTATAGGATAAGTGTTGACGAATATACAAGAATGTATCAAAATAACTAACAGTATAGTTAAAACATCAATTTCGTTTACAACCCATTGGAAACAAAATGTTGTTTAGAAATGCATCTGGATAACTAGAAACAGAAGGTAAAACATATTGTATTTTTGATAGCCCTCTTGTTAACAAAAGGCTAAAACCTACTATATTTTTGGCAACCCTTCAAAGTTTGGACCATATTGATCCTACCAACCATTCATGTCTTGATAACGCTCTTAAGCCACTTTGGAAATGAAACAGAAGAAACCCCTACTAAAACTAAAAATACAAACTTCATAAAAAATTTGCAAACGCTAGTTATGGTCATTTTATACTCGAAGGAAATTTTAAGATTATTTGAAATAGTGTCATTTGAATTAGTAAAATGATATAGGTTTCTTATAAGAAACCACCCATTTTTCATGATGTTATGTAATTTTTGTCTTAATTTTCATCTTAATTCCCGCAAATTTTATTATTCTCTTAAAATAGCTTCCAAGATTCTTTAAGAAAATCATTACCCTTTAAGTCACTCCCTGAGGTTCTTTAAGAAAATTATTCACCCTTGATGACCCCCAAGTTTAGGGGCCGGTTACCAAGTTATTCAATCTAATTAAAGTACCACTACAAAATGGAAGTTAAGCGACCCTATCTACTCAACCTGGAAACTTATTCTTCATCATGGGGTTGCATACAGAACAACATTGTCATTGTCGAAGCTTAAAATAAACCAAAAAACTGCAAACCCTAAATTTATCAGACCCTGATGATTTTAGTGAGACCTCTGAAAAAAACACATGGAAAACCACAATCTATTATATAATAGTCTTTTACTTAAAAATAAGATTGAATACCCAATACATTGTTCGATGACTAAAATGTATAGCTAGAAATGGCTCACTTAAGACAACTTCATTAAAAATATTGGGTATAAAACCTCAAACTAAGAAGAAAACGTGAAGATATGAACCTCGTGCCTAGAGAAATATTTTGGACCAAAAGGATAGTGGGAAAAGTGGAGCGCATGTCTCTAAACCTATCTCGCTCCCTGTATTGATCACTCTCCCTGCAATCCTAGTATTGTCTTCTATGAGGAGGGCTTCAACTTCTCCTGGGGATGTCGCTTCTGCTGCGTCTCCGGTTTCGTCCCATTTTTCCCCTTGCAGAACTGTATGATACGAATCAAATGTGGGAGAATTTATGAACAAGTATTTACACAAATAGCTTTTGCTCTATCTCTTGGTGTGGCTATCTAGCTAATGTGTCAAATGCTTTCTTGCAAGTATTATGAAAGTCCTCGGCTTCGCAAATGGAGAGAGGGAAAAGGAATGAACGTGTGTAGGATAATAATGGCTTATCTCAATTCTTCAGCTTACATTAAATTGATATAAATTAAGATTATACATAAATCCTTTATAAATTAGGTAATTATTTATTATAAATTATGGATTTTATATAAATTATTTATTAATGTTAATTTATAGTGATTTTTAATATATTTTTGTTAAATAGAATTATTTGAATTATCATAGTATCAAGATTTTTCTTGTTGATTTTTCTATTATTATATTTTAATTCACTTTAAATATGTTTAAAATATGCTTTCATCTTCATATGTGGAGGTTATCTACTTGCATATTCAAAGAGCTGTTTTTACCTTTATATGTGGAGGTTATCTATTTGCATATTCAAAAAGTTTTCATGGAGCTTTTGCCTTAAAAAATGACTATTGTGACTCTTTGGTGAGAAAGTAATCTATAAATAGAGTTAAGAGTTATTTAGAATAAATAGGAGATTCTTTGTCATTATCTATGACTAATTTTTGAGAGATTGGGTATACATTCCGTAATTATCACATAAACAAGAGTTTAATCTTGCATTTAGTGTTTTATCTCATTGGAGGTTCGCTACACAAAGGGAATACCTCCTCCTATGTGACGTTGATTATCTCTCCCTCTTAAAGGATTGCCAAACATTAAGAATAGAATCTTCATTACTTTAAAGATGCAGTCTTGTCGAATATACCAAAACATAGTAGGATTCTTTCATTGTGGACAAACTCAAGTACATGTTAGAGGGAAGTATTCCTCTATGGATGTTTAACAAGTTGATCAATAACTACAATCAAATGCTTCAATCTATATATTTAATGATCTCTAGTCATCATCTAAAGAGTTCAAGAATCAAATAAATTCCAACCTAACTTCTAAGCATATAGTAAGCTTGTACTTTAGAGGTTCTATTATTGTAAAATTTGACAATTATGGAGGTTGTGGCAAGGCCTTGGAGGAGGGATTGTCATTTTGGAGCAAAGCTAGGCTCTTTTTAAAGGATAGTTTCTAAAATTGAATCCATATTCAATGTTTGTCTCTTCAACCCCACTCTAGATTTGAATTTTCAATATCCCCCTACTTATTTTGGGATGAGACAATCTTTCAAAAGCCAACATAAATATATTGGGGATGTATAACAAGATACAAACCAATCAAGGAAGGTTATACACACATATGCTAAAATTTGCATTGGAGTTTACTTGAGAAAAGGTATAGCAATGCACATTTAATTAAATATTCATGATTTTAACAACCCGTCCATTTGATTACAATAATGATACTTTATGTGTATCTATGTGCAAAGAGAATATACTCGAAAAACACCTTCCCAACAACAAAATGATTATAAGAAAAATTGAAAAATAATAGCTAATGGGTGGTAGGATTGAATGAAGAATCAAAGATCATGAAAGAAGATATGTCCAAGTTTAGTCCTAATAAAATATTCTATGACACCCTCCAAGGAGTGCGTTATTAAGAGTGACACAAACATGATCATGGATTACATGCCAAAATCTTATGGGAAAAACATGAAGCAACATCAATGAGATATTATGGATTTCAAAGAGATAATTTTATTCCATCCAATAGAAGCAAGGTAGTTGGTGCTACTTGAGCCTCCCTAAGCTCTAAATAAATTGGTGGAAAGCAAGAAATCTAAAAGAGAAATGCAAAGAAAGGAATCTTGAGTTGTTAATATGTTGAGAAGTATTTTTAATCATTGGAATTTAGTCTTCAAATCAAAGGGGCGATATAAGAGTTCTACCATTTTCTATTGCACATGTTTAAAGATATTGAATTCTACATGAATTGAAAATTTTTGAGATTTGTGTCCAAGAGACCTTCAAATAAAATAAAATGATCTAGTTTCTTTGTAATATGAGCATTTCTTCATATATCATTAGGCAAGTTGGCATATGCTTTGTAGGCAGGATATCACAAAGGCCAATGTCATCAAAGATGTTTATAAAGAACTTCGAGAGAGGGTCTTCCTGACCATATGGATCCCAAACTTAAAAACCCCCCAAAGAGAAATTTAAATATCCCTCGACAGTAATGTAACTTGTTACAGCTCAAACTAGCGGCGGTCCTAAAAGCGGATCCTTGAACGGTTACTACCAGCCTAAGGGAAACAATGGAACGATAGACCATTGTCACCTTGGCTAAGGCTCCCTTCTCTCTACAAATTTTCATTGATGGGAGGATACCCATTATGATAAGGATCATGAAATGGATGGACCAATGATAGGGTTAGGGCTGATCCTAGAAACCTATTCACAAGAGAGGCTCAAATATGTGGCTTGCTTCTCTTGGAAGACAAGATGTAAGGCTATTTGTGGAGGGCTTGGGGAAACTTTATAGGGTTAGGTTTCAAGTATGTGCCTTATAAAGGAGATCCCTAAGCCCTATAATTCTTGTCGAAACTTGGGTTCCATGCGATCTTTGAAGAATTAACCTTGATAGTGCATGGGACCAAGTGGACTCGAGGTTGAGTCAAGGGGATAGGATTTAGCAACCAATGATATGCTTGACCTAATTAGGGAGGGGAAAGCGATCAATGAATGAATTTTCAATGAAAGACAATGCAAGGATACCAACAATGTTTCTAGTCTAAGGGAAACCAAGGGAAAGAATTTGCCTTCGAGCTATGGCTTGTGATATCTCAAGATCCCACCATCAAAACCTCATGAAATTTTGGGGGGCTTATTGAGGAAACAAATGTATGCATATGTATTGATTTTATACATATGGTGTTGCAGTCTCAAAGCTATGTATGGTGAACTCTAATCTAGTGTGTATTTGATCCAACCTTGTGAAGGCAGAGGAGCATTAATCATCATGGTTGATCACATGACTTAGAGGCTTCAAATGTACCTGAATCACTTCGTACCTTATATGAGTCATCTACAAATTTATGAGATTTATGCATAAAACATGTGAGGGACATTGGTTTGCTACAAAAAGAGTCATGAGATACTTAAAGGGGACTCGAGATTATGGGCTTAAGTACACCAAGGTGGATGACTTTTGTCTTATTGCACATTCTAATTCATACTTCAATGGGGACAAGGAAAACATACTATCAACTTCAGGATATCTCATGAGTCTTGGATCAACAATGGTCTCCTGAATGGGGCTTCACTCAATGAACCTCTCATATATCACGTGCACTCGTGGCATACTAAACGATACCCCTAATTTGATTACATATTGAAAAACAAATTTATAAATCACATTATATAACCCCATTATGAATGAATGTGGTATGGTATTGCTCCTCAAATGAAGCCCTCGTGGTCTCCTAGAGGTCACACAAACAATTAGTTTCGATAGATTCAACAACAAAATAAGAATATGTGGCATTCGCAGAAGCGACAAAGCAAATTGCGTAGTTGAGGAAAATAATTGAAGGCTTGCAAGAGAAACAAGTGAACTCAACTCTTTTACATTTAGATAATACTTCTACAATCAAGTTTGCCAAGAACCCAATATTTTGATCAAACCAAGCACATCAATATTAAATATCATTTGATTCGATATCATGTAGAGGCCAAAACTATTCATCCAATACATTGTTCTATGACTAAGAAAATTATAGACATCTTCACCAAAGCTCTAGGAAAAGAAAAATTTGAAAAGTTCAAAATGATGCTTGGGCTAACAAAAACTCCTTCAAATTAAAGGGGAGAATGTTAGACATTGCAATCCTTCAATATTGTAGTTTCAAATAATTAGATGTAAAATTAGGTGAGGTAACGAATAATGGGTTGGGTTTTAATAACTATCTTTTAATGTGATAAATTTGTTTTCATTTCTCAATGAATGACCATTAGAACTATTCGATCCTCAAAGAGTACAACCTTCCAAACCCATTTCCTTTTTATCTTTCCTAAAAAAATATCCTTGCTTAAATGACAATGAGCTTGAAAATAAATAAATAAAAAATAAAGCTCTCCTTAATAGTCAAAAACTTAAAAAAATTAATAAAAAATACACAAAATTTTTCCAAAATTCAAATCTTAAAATTTTACATTCTCTTGCACCTTCCTTGTGTGACTACAATATCTCCACAATTTGACTAAAAGAAAAATAAAATCTATTTATGCAAAATAGAGAGTATAATGGTTCTAAATTATTTCCTCCAAATTTAATAATTTGAATTATTGCCTCCAAATTTATGAATTTGGTTAAATTTTCACAAATCACTAAACCACTGTGCAATCTGAATTAAACCATGTCAAGAGTTTCATATTTTT
The DNA here is from genome assembly GCA_000404065.3 of Pinus taeda. Classification (NCBI taxonomy): domain Eukaryota; kingdom Viridiplantae; phylum Streptophyta; class Pinopsida; order Pinales; family Pinaceae; genus Pinus; species Pinus taeda. The sequence goes on along the minus strand of APFE030668089.1, from coordinate 130,287 downwards.
CCCCAATGAGGGAGAGCTTTCTATATTAATTGGATCCCATTTCCCCCTCCCCCATTGATTCTTGCATATTGACAATATGAGGGTAGTGAACTTGATTAATATGTTTATAGCTAAGTTTTTTATAGGGTTGGCTAAGGACTTGCAATTCAAGGATATCATTTTCATTTTGAAAGAGATTCAACGGTTGAAGCTCTAAGGTGAAAAATGAATATATATTATATATATATATATATATATATATAGTATATATATATATATATATAATATATATTATATATATATATAATTATATATATATATATAATATATATATATATATATGATATATATTCATGGAGCAAATTTCAAAATTTGCATATTTATGTTTCATTGACAAAAACGATTTTCCCCCTCTTATGGGGACATTTAGATGATCATTGCTATGAGGCCCCAACCCTCTACCTGAGTCTAAAAAGGGGATGTTCGATGAGTCCAATAAGGGGGAAACAAAAAGGCAAGCAGAGCATCATAAACTGTAACAAGGAGGGAGGCTAAAGAGGAGGAGGGTAGCAGGGAAAAAAAGTAATAGGGAGAGAAGGGAGAATAGAGGGGAGGGAAGAGACAAAGGAGAACATCAAGGAGGAGAGAGAAAAGGAGAGCCTTTGGAAAAAAATTAGGCTTTCCCTAAGATCCAAGGGGGAGGAAGTGATTGATGGAAGGATGCTAAAGCACAAAAACACAATAAGAGATAGGCAAGGAACTAGAAAAAGGAGGTTGTTGCTTGGGGAGGGAGGGCCCTACTATGAGGTTGGAGGAGATTATCTGATAGTGTCTAGCAAACTCAATTAAAGTTGAAGATCGGGAGCACTCTTCTGTGCATGAAACAAGGGAGAAAAAGAGGCTCTATATTATGATATTCAAGGAGACGCTTGAATATGTGGAGCTTTGAGAGTTTTGCCATTGATGCCAAAGAAAGGGTCAATTCTGAATTGGAGGTAATCCTTAATATGTTGCGTGTCTCACGAGTCTTATTGGGAAATGTTCAAGCCTTCTTAAAAGACAGCCACCAAGGAATTCACTATCCCTTGAAGTTGACTATAATCCATTGGCTAAAAGAATTCAGGATCACATAGTGTGCTAAGAAAAAGCTTCAAGGCTCTCATAATGTAAGGAAGAAATTGCATGGTAAAAATGCAATAGATTATGAATAGTGTAAACATGTGCGTAGATCAATAAATAATAAACATATGTATGTCTATGTGTTGATTGTATGCATATGGTATCATAATCTCAAAGATCTGTATGGTGAACTCTTATCTACTAGGTATTTGATCCGACCTAGTGAAGGCAGAGGAGAATTACTCATCATGGTTGATCACATGACTTAGAGGCTTCAAGTGTCCTTGAAACACTTTGTATCTTACACGAGTCATCTACATTCCTTGCATAGTGATAGCCTCCTGCTGCAGCAGGTTACTCATATTTCATGATTGACATTTTACAGACCAAATATGTCATACTTTGCATGCTGCAATGCTCCATATTTGCTAAAGAGTCACCAAGCAAAGAAGGCTACTCAGAGTTCATCTAACTGCTTTCCAAATTTTGAGAAGTTATTCCAGTTTTGTACAATTTTCAGCTAAAGGGAGGTCCAAACAGCTTAATCTTCGTCTCCCTAGGTTTCAATTTCCTGTTTTAGAATATAGAGGATGAAAATCTGTCCAAACAGCTTAATCTTGGCAGATTCTTAGATAGGTAGAGAATCAAAGGAGCCCAACTGCTTAATCTGGGCCCTTGGATGAAATAAGGGTAGTTTGTAGATAGGAAGGTATAAAAAGAAAAATTGAAATGATGGGTCTGCGAGTCTAAGTGCACCCAAACCAAAAGAAGAAAAAATGTTAGGTAAGCAGGCTGGGTAGGTAGTTCTGAGGTTGCAGAATCTTGATGTTTGTTCATATTTTAAAAGTACCATCTACACTCAGATCACAGTCATCAAGCATTTTTATTTGAAGAAGCTCAAACCAGGCGTAACTAACTTCCTGTGCTCCATCTTCCCCAAATCATTAACTAATTTCCCCAAAAAGAGGTCAAGATCTGCTTGACATCTCTTAGTTTCATCATTTTCCATGTCATTTAGCTTGGGTGAAGACCTGCTTCACTCAAAGAAAATCCATACTCTCTCTATAAGGTTCTATCCCCCCGTTGCAGCCTAAGATCTCTCAAACTTAGTGCTTTCTTACCATCTCAATATTGACTATTGACATTATTATTTAACTCCCTATATTTTTCCCATCCCCCTACTAAAACTATGTAAATCATCCCCTATGTAAATATCCCTCCCCCTGGTTGAAAAATAACCATAAGTACCCCCGGGAATTGCTCAGTTTGTCTGAAACTTGGCAAGAACCCTCATGCCGCCCCTTCAAACTGTCTGTTAATGCAATAGACTCCTTCCAAATTGTAAAATCCCTTTTTAGGTTATCGGACCCCTTCCGAGGCCTCAAGTGCTCTTCTAACGCACATACTCACTTCTTCCAACCGCAATAGACCCTTGCCGATTTCCTTAACACTCTGCAGATCCTAGTGAGCCATCTCGCGTCGCCATATCGCAATATTTTCACCACATAAGTGTGCCCCATCCTTTGTTGCCCGATGTGATATCGCGATATCGGCGATCAGCAGTCGCAAGCATCGCATTTCCAAAGTAAATACCTTCTCGTTCCCCGCCGATGCGATATTGTGATCGCATCGGAAGAAGTTCATCGCATCGCATTAAAGTATGAGCCACCCTGCCACGTCACCTGGATGACGTCACCCGCCGTACTGCTAACGTCAGCAACCAAAAAATCGAAAATTCGAGCAGGAAGAAAAATCGTGCTTCGGAGCTCCAGAACAAGAAACGGAGGCAGTTTTCGATGCGCGATTAGCGCGAACAGGAAATAGGCTGTTTTGGGGAATCTTTAGGGAATCTTTTGATTCCTTGGCCCGTTTTGCACCGAAAAGGCCCGAAATTGCCCGATTTTGCCAAATTAAACCGATTTGAAGACAGGAAGAGACCAGAGACAGAGATTAAAGAGTATCAGATCAAATCAATAGGGAAAAATCACATCAAAGAGTATCAGCAAGCGGCGGAGACCATCAATGTAGCGGCAAAGTGTATCAGCGAAGATCTTAACAGCGGCTCAAAGCAGGAGAAAATTAAATACCTTCCAGCAAAGTCAAAAAAGAGGGTGAGGCCACTCAAAACGCTCAAATCATGGTTATTACACATTTAACTCGCACCAGAATAGAACTGCAGATCCCAAAGCACAGTTATTCCAGCAGTACTGCATCGAGGCTCCAAGGGCCATATTGCACTCCTTTTGATCCAGCTACCTCTGACACAATTTCAATAGATATTTACTTGCACTTAATTTTGGCACAAGTTTAGGTTTAGAAAGCTCTTTTGCAGACCTGTTTTAGGTCAATTGTAATAAATAAGTTTGAGATATTTGCACTATAAAGATAGCCCTGAACACTGTATTAGGGGTTGTGGGTTGGTTGGTTGGTTGATTAGTCAACAAGCTATCTCTAGTTGATTTTGCTCCAGGAGAGACTTGCACTGTAATGTCTGATAAGTTTCTATAATCAAAGACTGCTTATGGGTCTTGAAGAATGGATTGTTCATTGTGTTTACTGGTTGAAGAGTGATTATGGAATTCTCGTGCTGTGCATAACTCAATAAGTGCTTCTTACCTCTGTTTTTCATTCATGCATTACGCTCTTAAACAACTGAAAGAAAGATTAGCCTAGAATTTGTTTAAATACACTCTATGCTCAATTTCCGTTGTTTCTTTATGTTTTCCTCTGTTTAAGCATAAATATGAATTCCACATGGCTCATGTTTGCTTTAACCCAAGACAGTTATCCAGGGATTCTTCGTTGCCCCTAGATAGAGATCATTTTCCCCCCTGTTAAGTTAAATGAGAGATTCTTAAGTGCCTCTAATTCCTTACATATCATTCACCCTTTTAGTCTAAAGATTGTGTTGTGAGCAGCTATCCTGCTTCATTATTTCTCTTATGACCAGAAAGACGCACTGATAATCCTAACCCATGACTCCATGCCCAATGGTTTGAAACTTATCACGTCATCAATTGCCTCTTTGCTTGAAAGCATTTTCCTTCCATCCAAACACAAACAAAAAACCCCTGAGCCAAAAGCTAGCCTAAAATCATCAACAAAGTTGAATCATTAAGAGAGAGCCCTCTCTGATTGCAGGTGGGCTAG
>APFE030668089.1:50428-126029 GCA_000404065.3 Pinus taeda | reverse complement strand
CCCTTAGTGACCATTTCTTGTAGCAACTTATTCATATTTATCTTCAATTCGTCCATGTTTGTCTTCAAATCTGTCTTCAAATCGTCCATGCCTGTCTTCAAATCTGTCTTCAAATCATCCATGCCTATCTTCAAATTTGTCTTCCAATCATCCATCTTAGCTTCCACGCTCTTTATCTTAGATTCCATGCCATTTATCTTAGCTTCTATTAGCTTTTGTGAGGCTGACATTTTTTTGCACTTGGTCTTGTAATTTTGATATATCATGTAGCATTTCTTCCTCTTCTTCATGAGTCATGCTAGAGATTTCAAGTTCCTTACTAGGTGTTTTCATTTTCTTTCCTCGGGCATCAGTTACCGATAATAATACTCTACTATGCCCTTTGAATTCCTTCAAAATAAATTTTCAAACCAAGCTTAAGCAAAAATTTAAGAAAATCTACACACTTTTTTTCACTTTGTAGGAGCTCAATATTGATTCTAATGTATCTCTATAGTTTCCAATCATCTAGTTCTGAATTTGTGATCTGTAGTAGCCCTATGTGTCCTCTTTCCAATGCCACAAGTCTGACCCAAATTGGATTCTCCAAGGAAGAGTTATGAGAAATCTCCCACAGTGACTTGATTATAGACTAGTTCAGTAGAGCGAACTTATACGACATGCCACGAGTCACTGTTTCAACCTTTGGATCTGAAAAATGCATACAAGAAACTGCAGTCCGTCCTCTTTCCATACCTTCTTATGAAATTTCAATCCGATGCTCAGAGAGAAAGTTATGACGATTTTCCCCAAGTAACGTGTTTTGAATGTAATTCAGGAGTCCGTAGAAAGACCAACTTCCTCAGTTCATATCTCCGTAACTATTGCGCACAAAGCTCTGAAATTCGGACCCAAGGTTCAACGTGATTTATTCTCAAATGGGTTTTTGTAGCAACATCTGAAACGTCACATAAAAAATGTTATAGCGCAAATGCCACAATGACCTGTTTGGAGCAGCGAAACCCTAGAATCCAAAGCTCTGATACCAAATGTTATGAAACCAGCTCAAGAAAAGATAGAAAAGACAGATCAACGCCTTATAATTCAGCCTCTTCGAGGGGGAAACCTCCTTTACATTACATAAATGAACAATTCTTCTTCGATGATTACAAATGACAAAACCTCCTTTCTATATATAGGAGTCTAAGGAGTCACAATATAATCTAGCCGACCTAACAATAATAATATTAAAGCCACAAAAATAACAATAGAGGGATTCTATGGGGCACAGTAATAACAATATGGGGGCAATAGGGGCACAACAATATTAATAAGGGGTACAACTACCATATTAATGGGGTAATCACTAGTATTAACCCAACAAAGTGTATGTGAAGAAAGTGCATCAATATTACATTATGCTTAGTGGTATGTTCACTATGCACATTCATTTCATATTAATTTTTAACTTAATTATATAATTACCAATATACCTTTTCCCGTATATTAAATAAATCCCCTATATAAATATACCAACCCTTAGTTTTAATATAAACTATACTTTGTTCCATATTCCCGACAAAACCCACTTAATACACCATTGTGCGGTAAAGCTAAAATAATCTCGTCAGTAAGCCTCGCCCAATCGTTTAATACCATGATTAAATCCTAACTAATCCCAAACCGCCAAGGATTAAAGCCCTGGGCCCCCCTAAAGCCTATTCTCATATCATCCGCAAGCATCCCTTGCCCGGCTACTATCTGATCATTAGTGCCCACATCTGATGGTCCACAACCATATCGGCTTCACCCGACAGCTAACCTATACCCACCCAATAAAGTCGTTTTCCCCGACTGCCCATCCGCTACCTATCAAGCACTGGCATAGATCGGGCGACCCTTCCTAAATACCACCTCCTTCGTGAAAGAAATGTGATGGCTTGGGAAACTGCCTCCCTGCCAAACCCGAAAAACTGCCCATTGTTCATTTGTAAAATTACCCGCCAAAAAGTGACCGTTGCTCAATAAAAAGGTTGAGAAGCCCTATTTCACCATTTTTTCTCATTTTCTTTTTAAAACCTCCGCAAACTATTGTGACACCTACAAACACTGAATTCTCCCATTGAACTCTAATTTCACTCCTGAAGGAGCTACAAAGACCCCAATCAAGCTCTCAAATCCATACTAGAGCCATTCAAACTTCTACAGTTACTGTGAACTCTGAATTTGAAGTTAATTCACCCAATTCTAGGTATTTGAATACAAACTAATGGACAACCCTTTCAATTTCAAAAGGTTCAGTATTTGAAGTGTTTTAATTAAGTAAAATTAATTGAAATTACTTTAAATTTAAAATTTTGTGCTTAAACCCTTCTGAAAGCTTCCAGTTTCCTTCAAAACCTCTGAATAAACCTGTAGTGCCAAATTCAAATTCAAAAGAACTGAATTATGGTTGCCCCTATTGCCATGGATGTCATACGTATCACAACTCCCCATTTGGACCTTGACCACCTTCCCTTGGCAGATAGGGATTTTCAAATCAGAGACACAAGTGCACATGAAATCTTGCTCAAAATTCATTGTTTGAGAAAAGACAAATACCTGAACCATCCTGATGGCATTGGCCTTTGGGAATACAATTTGCCCAAATACTAGTTTCCCCAAGTACACCAAGGAAGATGAAATATATAGGAGGATGATAAAAATAAAATTACCTGACGCTGAAGCATGAGAGAAATTAATTAATTTACTGTAAGAAATATGCAGTAAAAAGGTTAATGTACAGTAAAAGTAAAACAAGCAAGTAAAAAGATAAAGACATATCAGTAGAGTTAAAGTGTATCAGTGTCAAAGTGTATTAGATAAAAGCCAAAAGTAAATGAAGCTTCCAGCGTGAAAGGTCAACGACAAAGCAACATAAAGGGCTAAAATCAAACCATAAAAGCCAGCAGTACCAAAATAAAAGGGACAACATGAAGCAGTTCAATAGCTGTCTCTATCTTCTTGCAAGAAGATATTGTTATTTCCTAGATTAAATCTCAAATTAGTTTGAGATATTTTATAATAAACTTTTGTATAAATACTTCACAATTTGAAGTATGTAGGGTGGATTCTATTAGACATTTCTATAGACTTTTTGATCAAGAAGAACCAAAAGGTTATTGTATCAGTTGATGAGCCAACAAGCTGGATTGATTAATAAAGATCAGACTTTTCCAAGGACTCATCTGTTGAGTGAAAATCAGACAAGTATTTTCATGTTTCTTTGTCATTTTCTCAAAGATATTCATAATCGTATATGTGTTTCAATCTAAATGCTATAACTGGAATAATATTTCAGAACTTGTTTAAATCATGCTCTGTTTTAATAGTTAAGCATTTGAATGTTTTCCTATGATATTTAAATTAAAGAATTCTTAATTTCTCTTTAGTTTAGATTGATTTCATAAATAATCCAAGTTAAACGATTCTTAACTCCCCTTTGATTTTGATTACCCCTGCCTTCCTCATTCATTATCTGGGTCTAAGAATCCTTAACTTCTCTCTCACCCCAAGTGAAACCCTTTCACCCCTCTATCTCAAATATCTGAAATACACTCTGCTATTTTGCCCTTGGAACATCCACTTTAGTGAGTTTATCTAGTCTTTCTTCCTTATCAATTGACTCCATAGCCCAATGGTATGAAAGACATCAATTTATCCATTTGTTTAACAAATCCCACCACCCAATTTAAAACAAAATCAAAACCCCTTGAACAATCATAGATATCCTAAAACATCTTAACTAAAACAAAGTTAAAACTTAAAGAGAGAGCCCTCTTTAAGCATCAGGAATGCTAGGTCTTGATCTCCAAAAGTGGATAGTGGTTACCTTTGGTTATTCCTTCGTATTACTTCAAAGGAATTTAGAGTGATAACAAGTGGAATAGTGGTACTACATAAACTCGGGTGCAAAAATATAAGATGTTGTTGTGAATGACTGAAACATATAAAGGTGGAGGTGTCAATGGAAGAAAACTAGAGTTTTCAAGTGAACAAAAATACAGACACAACCTGAGGTCTTCACCTACCGCAGATGGTACATTTATACACTATGGGAATAAATGAGTTGAAGTCGACCATGTGAGAAATAATTTGATAACCGGTCTTTTATGTATACTGTTAACAAAGATGAGACAACTCACTAATAATGATAATGAGTGTCAAGTTACCCTAGTACAATCTAACAAGTGAAAATAAATGTGTTTAATTTGAACACTTGAAAGAATCTACCAATCAGGATACATTGATGTATTCTTACTATAGATAGTGAAGGAGTCTGTCATTGATGACTACAAACCTTAAGGTATTGAAAAAATAACTCTAAACCTTGTTCCCATAGCAATGAGTTGAAGTCGATGGGAAAGTATTTGCTGGAAGGAAGGCATTAAGGCATCCCACATCAACTAGTTTGAGTGTAACTCGTAGGCCAATAATTTGGAAGAACTCAGAAAAAGAGAGATGAAGTGACCATTCTGAAGTACATTATCAACATACACAAGATGTGGCTAGAAAATGATAGAAAGCATATGAACCAGCTAATGATGAAAGATGATAGAGAGGCAAGGAACCACCAATAGGGTGAAATGGAAACCAAGGTATTACATGAATCCCAATCTGTGATAATGTAATTTGATGTCGAATACAAGGGAAAGCACTCAATCAAAGTCCCATAATATTGATTTATGTTGAGCAAAAGGTCACCTATCAATGATGTAAATAGGGCCAAGGTAAAACTCTAGGCCTACTCTCAGAGAAATTTGTCAGAGTTGATAAGAGCAGACCCGCTAGTAAGAAGTTAATGGAGACATTCTTAAAAAACATGACTAAAGAACCAAATAGCTGATGTGATATTGAGAATAATTTGACATACTGGGAATGGCCAACAGAAATGAGTCAAGAGACACTACAGAATGGCCCATAATAGGTTTACTTCCCTTGAACAAAATCACAACTTGATGTGACTTTATGCAAGCATAAGATAACTTTGTATAAGTTTGTAATGCAGGAGGCATTAACAAACTTTCCATATGATTGGAAAAGATAACCAACCAGAGGAGGGCTGACTCAAGAACAAGGTTATGGATTACCTAAATCTAGATTAAGTCCTATCCCGATGAAGGAAAAACTCATTTTAAGTTCTTTTTTCAATGGTGATACAACTGACTCTTGCTACCATCAAATGATGAAAACATTGTCATGTTCCCTCTTTTTTTTTAAATATTTGATTTTTTGTCTTTTTCATATTTAATGCCTAAAAAGGCATAAAATAATGCCTATAGTATAGTGGATATAATTAATTTCAAGGGAAAGTGCATGATTTCATGGGACTAGAACAATATTATGCTCAATGTAAGGTGGCAGACGTTGATCATTGACATCAAGGGATGTTCTCTCCATGAAACAAATAGGTGTCAAGTTGCAAAAGGGTAACGAATGCATGGTTTGAACTTGTAAAATGTCTTGGTCAAAACTGGTTTATACACGAATCCAAATGAATTTGACTAAAGGAAAAGAGAGGTACAAGTGGTCAAAATGAAATGCAGTAGTACAACTTAATACATAAGAGGCTCTAGTGTATAAAGGTAGAAAATAGTAAAGAAGAAGAAGAATGAGGCTTCAATGCAAAGTCATGGTGGGACTAAAGAGGACTCCCGAGTCTACACAATACTTACAGTATGGGTGACATATGTTAGTGAATATCTAACTAGGAATCCCATGGAAGGAAAGGATCTACCATTATGTTACAATTTTACAAGACGAGGAGTGAAAGAGGTTAACAATCACAACATAACGGGGTCGAGCCTATGGAAAACTTTTGTAGTATGAGTTCAAGATGCATAATGACAAAGAAAGGTGATATGAATTAGCCTATATGCCAGCTCAAAAAACAATAGCTACCACGATAGGTCAGCAATCGTTGAGTGAAAGCGACGGAAAAATATCACTAAGTCTTTTTTGCCCTGAAACGTAGCCTCTCCCAACACTTCAAGCAAAAAGTCAAAAGCTCATAAAATTATAAAATTAAAAATAATGAACTTTAGAAAGGTGGGATTTTCAATTTTGACTATAAAAGAGCTTTTAGACTCACCCCAATTCATTTTCAACATCAAAGTGTTGAGAAGAGGGATCTTGGAGAAAATTTTAACAGACCGATCTGATCAAATCCACCAACGAATTCATCAAACATGATCTCTAGGTAATTCTTATCCTTAAACATATCCATTTGCTCAAATATTTCATGACTTAAATCAAATTTATAGAGATATTTTTTGTTTTCAGCAAAATTTCGGCATTGTATGCAATTTGATAATTTTGATGTCATGTATAGAAAGCCCTATATGTGAGTTTCCTAAGGGAAAGTTGCTTGTGTACGCGATTGTCTCTTACAAAAGTCACGTATGCGTGGATTATGATTGAAAAAAAATTATACTATATGAAATTCATCAATTTTGTAGGATGTCAGTAATTTGGAGAGAGAGAGAGCATATTGATGTTTATAATGAAGTTTTAATGATCAATAAGCACTGGATGGATTAAAAAATTCAAATTTCTTGAATTATTCATGATCTCGAACATGAGAGCATAGACTCGAATGTTGGAAATTTTAATTCATTATTGGGACCCAAAGAAAGAGTTGTTCATCATAGATCATATGCCTTTACATACAGAAGTAGAATATGTCTACTTTATAGCATGACTTTACTGAAGGGGAGAAGCAGTTGACTTGAAAGAGAAGGCCCATGGAGGCCTTAACATTGTTGATTATACTATTGTATATTGTTCACTAGAGATTAAAAAGGTGGCATCTGTTAGCCTCCTGCTGCAGTAGGTTACTCATATTTCATGATTGACATTTTTACAGACCAAATATGTCATACTTTGCATACTACAATGCTCCATATTTTCTAAAGAGTCACCAAGAAAAGAAGGCTACTCAGAGTTCATCTAACTACTTTCCAATTTTGAAGAGTCATTCCAGTTTTGTAGAATTTTCAGCTAAAGGGAGGTCCAAACAGCCTAATCTTGGTCTCCCTAGGTTTCAATTTCCTGTTTTAGAATACAGAGAATGAAAATTTGTCCAAACAGCTTAATCTTGGCAGATCCTTAGATAGGTAGAGAATCAAAGGAGCCCAACTGCTTAATCTGGGCCCTTGGAAGAAATAAGGGTAGTTTGTAGATAGGAAGGCATAAAAAGAAAAAATTGAAATGCTGGGTCTGCAAGTCTAAGTGCACCCAAACTATAAGAAGAAAAAATGTTAGGTAAGTAGGCTGGGTAGGTAGTTTTTGGGTTGCATAATCTTGATTTCTGATCAGTTCTATGTTTTCAAAGTATCATCTCTACTCAGGTCATAGTCATCAGGCAATTTTCATATGAAGGAGCTCAAATTTGGCATAACTAACTTCCCTTTCTTCCTCTTCCCCAAATCATTAACTAATTTCCCCAAAAGGAGGTCAAGATCTGCTTGATATCTCTTATTTCATCATTCTCCATGTCATTAGCCTGGGTGAAGATCTGCTTCACTCAAGGAGGATCCATAATTTCTCTATAAGGTTCTATCTCCCCTTTGAAGCCTAAGATCTCTGAAACTTAGCGCTTTCTTGTCATCTCCATATTAACTACTGACATTATTATTTAACTCCCTATATTTTCCCCATCCCCCTACTAAAACTATGTAGATAATCCCCTTATTTAAATATCCCCTCCCTCTGGTTGAAAATAACCATAAGTACCCCCGGGAATTGCTCAGTGTATCTGAAACTTGGCAAGAACCCTCATGCCACCCCTTCGAACCATCTTCTAATGCAATGGACTCCTTCCAAAGCATAAATCCCTTTTTAGGTTATCGGACCTCTTCCAATGCCTCAAATACTCTTCAAAAGCACATATTCACTCCTTCCGATTGCAATAAACCCTTGCCGATTGCCTTAACCTTCTTCCGATCTTGGTGAGCCATCTCGCGTCGGCATATCGCAATATTTTATACCACATAGGTGTGCCCCTTTCCTTTTTGCTCGATGCGATATCACGATATCGGCGATCGGCGGTCACAAGCATCGTATTTCCAAAATAAATACTTTCTCATTCTCCGCCGATGCGATATTACGATCACATCGAAAAAGTATATCGCATCGCAACAACATATGAATTACCTGCCACATCACCCTACCACGAAACCTAGCTGACGTCATACTGACGTTAGCAGCCAAAAGAAAGGGAAAAACGCGCAAGCACGAAAGTCGAGCTTCGAAGCTCCGGAACGAGAAACGGAGGCAGTTTTCGATGCGCGATTAGCGCGAAGCGCTAATCGCACATCGCTACGGGAAATGAGCGATATTAGGGAATATTTTGAGTCCTTGGCCCTTTTTGCACTGAAAAAGCCAGAAATTGCCCGATTTTGCTAGACGAAATGAATTTGAAGACAGAGAGAGACCAGGAACAGAGATTAAAGAGTATCAGATTAAATATGCAGACAGAAAGCACATCAAAGAGTATCAGAAAGCGACGGAGGCCATCAATGTAGCGGCGAAGAGTATCAGCGAAGATCTTAGCAGCGGCCCAAAGCAGGTGAAAATTAAAAACCTCCCAGCAAAGTCAAAGAAAAGGGCGAAGCCGCTCAAGGCTCTCAAATCACGGTTATTGCACATTTAACTCACACCAGAACAGAACTGCAAATCCCAAAGCATAGTTATTCCAGCAGTACTGCGTCGAGCCACCAAGGGCCACATTGCACTCTTTTTGATCCAGCTACCTCTGACACAGTTCAATAGATATTTACCTGCATTTAATTTTGGTACAGTTTTAGGTTTAGAAAGCTCTTTTCGCAGACCTGTTTTAGGTCGATTGTAATAAATATTTTGATACTTTTGCAATATAAAATCAGCCCTCAAGACTGTATTAAGGGTTGGTTGGTTGGTTGACAAAGCTATCTTTAGCTGATTTTGCTCCAGGAGAGACTCGCACTGTAATACCTGATAGTTTCTATAATCAAAGACTGCTTGTGAGCTTTGGAGAATGGATTGTTCACTGTGTTTAATGGTTGAAGAGTGATTATGGAATTCTCGTGCTGTTGCATAATTCAATAAGTGCTTCTTACCTCTGTTTTCCATTCATAAGTTACCATCTAAACAGCAGAAAAGAAGATTAGCTTAGAATTTATTTAATTACACTCTATGCTCAATTTTTGTTGTTTCTTTATGTTTTCCTTTGTTTAGGCATAAATATGAATTCCACATGGCTCATGTTTGCCCTAACCTTATCACGCATGACAGTTATACAGGGATTCTTCATTGCCCCTAGATAGGGATCATCCTTCCTTTCTGGTAAGCTGAATGAGAGATTCTTAAGTGCCTCTCATTCCTTACATTCATTCATCTTTAGTTTGAAAATTGTTTTATGTGCAGCTATCTCGCTCCATGTTCTTCTTGTGACCAAGAAAACGCACTCGCAATCTTGACCCATGACTCCATGCCCAATGGTTTGAAGCTTATCACTTCATCAATTTCCTCTCTGCCTGAAAGCATTTTCCTTCCATCCAAACACAAACAAAAACCCTTGTACCCATCAACTAGCCTAAAATCACCACCAACAAGGTTAAATCATTAAGAGAGAGCCCTCTCTGATTGCAGGTGGGCTAGAACCTGCAATCCAAAGATTGGTTTGTGGTTACCTCGGCTGTATCCCTACAGGAGCCTAGGGACAACCTGAGTGATAACATAATGACGACTCCACTGGGGAACTCCTTAGATAAATCACTAAACCAGTCTGTAGCACCACAGAGGAAGAAACTGACCTTTGAAAGTCTCGGTCGACCTGTGTTTTTAGAAAAATTTCCCAAAAAATAGATTAGAAGTTGGCTCCTAAAAAACAAACATGACATAAAAGATCAAATCCTAATCCCAATCGCCCAGCTGCTTTTGAAAATCGGAATTTAATCCCTAAGATCATTAGAAAACAAAAGCGACAAGAAGACCCAACTGTTGCGAGTCCTGAAACAGTTCAGCCAAGCAGTGTTCCAACCCCTATCAAAGTTTTATTTTGGTCAACCCCGAGTTCCCCTGGTTCATCACCCCCTTCTCGAAGCAGCTCTTCTACACCTCCATCCTATACTCCTACTACCACTACTACTCCTTCTGCCCCAGGTTTTCCGCTTATCCCCATCATCATGGCTAATAGATATGCACCCTTACAGTTGCCTGCTAATCCCGGGGCTATGCCTCAGGACTACCAGGCAAAAATCACCTATTTTGATGGCACAAACTCCGGCACCGCCCTACAACATACAAAGAAAATGTAGAATTACTTCGAGAGTTATGAAATTGATGATGATAGTGTGAGAATGAAGATTTTTGTCCAAAGTTTGACTGGTGATGCCAGAACCTGGTTTAGGGCACTTACACCCAATTCCATATTAAATCCTGAAGCCTTATACCAGACATTTATTAACAGATGGGAGAAAAAGAAAGATCCCCTACACATACTATCTGAGTATGACACTATCAAAAGAGGACCTCAGGAAACGGTTTTTGATTACTGTGCAAGGTTTAATAATGTTTACAATGCAATACCATAAAATTTAAGACCTCCACCTGATCTTGCCTTGTACAAATTCCCTGATGGCTTTGATGTTGGAATGGCATATCAGTTAAGGTAAAGAGCCCCTCAAAGCCTTGCAGAAATGCAAGATGTTGCTGTTAGTGTGGAGGCAAATCTAATTTCTAAAAGAAACAGAGCCAGAACTGAGAGAAGAACCACCTTCAAGGAAGAACCCTCAACCTTCGATCAGAAGCTAGATGCTATTATTAGTGGCATCCACAGGATGGGAGATAGAGTAGACAATGTTGAGAGGAAAACTTCATGGGAAGGCCAACAACCCAATGCCATAAGGAACCCGAACTTCAGAAAAACTCAAAACACAAACACTAGAAGGGCCAGTCCCGAACATGATATTAGGCCTCCTTTCCAAGAAAATTATGTGGAAGCATCTACATCCAGTGAGCCCACAGATGGGACTCATATGAACCTGATAGATTCAGAAAATGAACAGCTAATATTTCTTGCTGAAGAGGACCGAGAATACCCAGATGTAAAACAATTTCACACCAAGTCAGGAGAGTCTTTCGATTTCAAACAAGGCTATGATATTGCTTTGTACGAGGTACACAAACAATACAAATTGAGAACAAGGACCATTGATGTCCCCGCATACAGCAGAACAAAATATAGCAAACAACCCAACAAAATTAAAGGAAAAGACACCATAAATCAACCAGCTGACAGCTCTGTCCCAAGCCCGCATCAGGTAACTGTGGAGGATATAACAGACACACAACCTCCTATTGATCGGCCTCTACCTCCTTCCTCCCCAAAAGAAGATCTAAACAGCACTCCAAATAATCCTCCCAAAACAGAAATACCACAAACTGTCATTCATCATAACATTGACATTGCAAAAGAAAACATAGAGAGTATGCCTGAAAAAGAGAAATCTACCGCTATCAATGCTAAGAACCCATTGGAAAAACCCTTCAGTTTAGAAGCAGAGATTGGAAAACTCAAGATATCCATTCCCCTCTCAGAAATTTCCAAACATGATGTATATAGGCAACAAATTCAAAGGTCACTCCAACTACCAGAGGTAAGGGATGATGTAAACGTTTTAGACGATACCCCTGAGCTGCTATTTGGTCCAGAAGTTAACGGAAAATCAACATATGGACCTGTTCCACCTTTTTATGTCAGTCTGCACATACATAACAAAATATTGCATAATGCCATGTTTGACTCAGGTGCCTCACATAACCTTATGCCCAAAGCTGTAATGGAAAGGTTGAACCTTGATGTCACAAGACTGTACAAAGATCTATATTCCTTTGACTCAAGTCAAGTCAATTTTTTAGGCTTGATCAAAGACCTTTGTGTGTCTCTAGTCCAATTCCCCAACAAGACAATCCTAATGGACGTAGTAGTTGCTGACATTCCCATAAAGTATGGCATGCTCCTATCAAGATCATGGGGAGAAAAATTGCAAAGATCCCTTCAACTCGACCTCTCTTATGCCACTATATCTGTTTTTGGGCAACCAAAGAGACTATATAGAGAAACATTAATGAAATATGTGGTAAGCAATGAGGAAAAGCCCCAAAATTTTCCAATTTACTCAATCCATTCTGATATGGATTCTTTTATTTTATTTAATGATAATACCAGCCCTCCAACTGATGATAAGCTGTTATATTTGGAGCAAGAAACATACATCAATGAGGAATCGATTGCCGATACCCATGAAATCGTCTCAACAGTTAAGGCAACCAACAAACAGCAAGAAGAACATCCCGAAACAGAAATTGAAAGTCTGCCCAATCCTCAAAAAACTGAAACTCTCAATACAAACCTCAAACAAGAAAACACATGGTATTTAGAATTTGATGGTTCTGTCAACAAGTTAGGAGCAGGGGCAGGAGTATGGATTTACAATACACATGATAATCATGCACAAGACCATGCTTATAGACTCAATTTTAGATGTACAAATAACATGGCAGAGTATGAAGCTCCTCTCTTAGGCCTTAAACTGCTCAAAGTCCTAGGAGCTACAAAAGTGTCCATCCTAGGTGACTCCGACTTGATTATACAACAAATAAAAGGTAACTTTGTTACTAATGATAGTAGAATGAGAGCTTACAGGGCTCCTGCCACCGAAATACTCAATTCACTCAGTGAATTCAAGCTGGCCAAAATTTCAAGAGATCATAATATTGATGCCCATAGTCTAGCAACTTTTTCTAGCACATGCAAGCTTCCCTTGAAACCAAATCATCATTTCACCGCTGAAATAAAACATAGACCTTCGGTCCCTAACAATGTCAAGGATTGGAAGGTATTTCAAAATGATGCCCAGATTAACAGTTTCTTAACTCTTGAGGGCGAATTTTCCAACACAAACATTGACATGGATGCGATGAACGATTCACAACAGCTAGCAGAAGAAAATCACCTGACTGTAACAGCTGCAACAGCTAAATACATCCTTAACCCAACTGTGTTTAACAATGCAAATATAGAGTAGCTGAAAGAAACCTGTTCAGACGAAATAGTCAAAGCAGAGGATGCGTTTATTGATCTAAAGAGTAATTTTCTACCTGCCTGTCTTACTCCATTAGAAGACATGTTTGATGAAAATGATGTGCCCAAAAAGCCAAAAATGGAGCCTCTAAATGCTGTTATAGAAGAACACAACATAGGAACAGCAGAGCAGCCTAGAATGATTAAGTTGTCCAAAAATCTGCCCCCTGATCAAAAACCGAAATACGTGGATTTGTTCAAAGAATTCCAAGATGTATTTGCCTGGAGTTATGAGGACTTGAAGTCCTATGACACCTCAGTGATTCAACATACCATTCCCTTAAAACCAAATCAAAAACCGTTCAAACGGAAACTTAGAAGAATCAACCCCATGCTTCTTCCCCTTATTGAAAAGGAAATAAAGAGAATGTTTGAAGCAGGCATCATTGCACCCATCAGATTCTCTGAATGGGTATCCAATTTAGTTCCTACTAGGAAAAAAACAGGAGAGATAAGACTGTGTGTGGACTTGAGAAATTTAAACCAGGTCTCTCTAAAAGACCACTACCCTTTGCCCAAAATGGACCATATCTTACAAAGAGTAGTGGGTTCCTCTAGAATTTCTTTACTAGATGGATTTTCAGGATTTAATCATATACTTGTTCACCCGGATGACCAAGACAAGACAGCCTTTACCACACCGTGGGGAACATTTAAGTATGTTAAAATGCCTTTCGGGCTGAAAAACGCTGGTGCTACCTTTCAAAGGGCAATGGATATTGCATTTGCCAAGGAGATACATGATTTCCTCATAGTTTACCTTGATGACCTGACCCCATTCTCCAAATTTGACCAAGAGCACCTTAAGCACTTAAAGCAAATTTTCATGACATGCAGGAAATATGGCATTTCCTTGAATCCTAAGAAGTCCATGTTTGCCCTTGAGGAAGGAAAGCTTCTAGGGCATATAATATCAAAAGATGGGATTAGAATTGATCTGGAAAGAATTCAAGCTATCCTTCAAATTCCTTATCCAAGAAACATAAAAGAACTGCAAGCATTCCTTGGAAAGATCAATTTCCTAAGGAGATTTATCCCAAACCTAGCTGAGCTAATAAGGCTACTGAGCAACATGTTGAAAAAAGATGCCAAGATAAAATGGTCTCTTGAAACCAAGTAGCCTTTTGAGAGTATAAAAACTGCCCTAACTCAAACGCCTGTCCTCACCAGTCCTCAATTCGACAAAGATTTCATCATTTTTTCCTTCGCATCTGAACACACCATAGTTGTTTTCCTTCTACAGAAACATGATCATGGGAACGAAAAGCCAATTGCTTTCTTCAACCGAGCTTTGAGAGATGCATCCTTGAGATATCAGATTATGGAAAAGCAGGCCTCTGCCCTGGTCAAAGCCATCAAAGATTTCAGAATTTACATCCTATACTCCCACGTGATTGCCTATGTCCCTAACGCTATTGTAAAGGATATATTAACTCAAGAGGGACTAGAAGGCAAAAGAGGCAAGTGAATTGCCAGCATCCTTGAATACGACATTGAAATAAAGCCCACCAAGCTCATAAAAGGACAAGGGTTAGCCAAACTAATGTCTGAAACAAACTTCCAAGCATTAGACATTAATCAACTAGACAATGAACCGGAGCTGGTGACTCCATAGATTAGTGAAACTTTCATGCAATCCCCATGGTATGCTGATATTTGCTTTGTATCGTTAAACTTGTGTGCTCCCCAGGATTTTCCAGAACCAAGAAAAGATTTTTAAGGATGAAATCATCAAAATTTTGTGTCATAGATGGTGCTTTGTTTTGGAAAAATCATGAAGGTATTTTTCTTAATTGCTTGACTATAAATGAAGCTAACAACATCATGAAATAATTCCATGCAGGGGACTGTGGAGGACACCTATATTGGAAGTCCACGGCTGACAAGATCTTATGGGCTAGTTATTACTGGCCCTCTCTATTTTCGAATGTAAAGAAGTTTGCTGTCTCATGCCACAAATGCCAAATCTTTGAAGGGAAAAGAAAACTACTGCCTTTACCCCTTAAGCCCATTTCAACCGAGAAACCTTTTCAACAATGGGGTCTCGACTTGATTGGAGAAATTCATCCCTCTTCCTTAGGCCAACACAAGTGGATTTTAACAGCCACCGATTATTTCACTAAGTGGATTGAAGCCATCCCATGTAGGCAAGCCAATGACTCCACCATTATCCAATTCCTTGAGAGCAATATCCTTTCTAGATTCGGCTGCCCTGAGAAAATTATCACTGACAACGCTGCTGCTTTCAAATCCAAAAAAATGATCAACTTTTACCACAAATACCACATCACCTTAGGCCACTCCACAACTTACTACCCTCAAGGTAATGGCTTGGCCGAGTCTTCCAACAAAAGCCTCATCAATATCATAAAGAAACTGCTGGAGGAAAACAAAAGGAACTGGCATAGGAAGCTCACAAATGCCCTGTGGGCAGACAGACTTTCCACCAAGAAATCCATTGGGATGAGCCCTTATGAACTTGTATATGGCATGGAACCCAAATTCCCTTCGTCTCTGGGCATTCCTACTATTAAATTGTTGCAAGAAATTCAGGCTGAACCGAATGACATGCAGAGAAGAGTTAATCAAACCATTCATCTTCAGCAAACCAGAGAGCAAGTCTTCGACATAGCTCAAATACTGCAAGAAAAACTAAAAAATATGTTTGATAAGAAGGCCAAAGTAGAGGATTTCTAGGTGGGAAGCAAAGTTCTAAGATGGGATTCACGAAGAGAAGACAAGGGCAAACACGCAAAATTCGATTTTCTGTGGAAAGGTCCATACATCATCAGCGCTGTGCAAGGCAATAATACCTATTTTCTCAAATCTCGAGATGGCAGCACAGCTGAAGAAGGCCCTGTCAATGGCCGAATGCTAAAGCACTACAATGATCATTTTGATTGAAAGAGAGAAGGCGGTGTTTCATTCTGGACATAGAATATTTTTATATACCAGTGTTTTGATTTTTTGTAAGAATCCATGATGCTAAAGCACGCAGAAGAAAGTAGGCAGTGTTGTGTAGCTTAACAGTAGGACAAGTGAAGGAAAGAGTTGTTCCCAATCCAAAAGTTCAAATCAATCCAACAGTCAGAAAGAAGAAGTTCCAAGAAGAGCAATAACAGAAGAAACAACGCAATCTGACCTATTGTTCTTGGCTTCTCACAAGGAAAAGCCATCCCCAAGTGGAGCCACTGTTAGCCTCCTTTTGTAGCAGGTTACTCATATTTCATGATTGACATTTTACAGACCAAATATGTCATAATTTGCATGCTGCAATGATCCATATTTGCTAAACAGTCACCAAGCAAAGAAGGCTACTCAGAGTTCATCTAACTGCTTTTCCAAATTTTGAGAAGTTATTCTAGTTTTGTACAAATTTCAGCTAAAGGGACGTCCAAACAGCTTAATCTTGGTCTCCCTAGGTTTCAATTTCCTATTTTAGAATACAGAGGATGAAAATTTGTCCAAACAGCTTAATCTTGGCAGATTCTTAGATAGGTAGAGAATCAAAGGAGCCCAACTGCTTAATCTGGGCCCTTGGAAGAAAAATGGGTAATTTGTAGATAGGAAGGTATAAAAAGAAAAAATTGAAATAATGGGTCTGCAAGTCTAAGTGCACCCAAACCAAACGAAGAAAAAATGTTAGGTAAGTAGGCTGGGTAGGTAGTTTGGAGGTTGCAGAATCTTGATTGCTGATCAGTTCCATGTTTTCAGGGTGTCATCCCTACTTAGGACACAATCACTAGGTAGTTTGATGTGAAAAAACTCAAAACAGGCATAACTAACTTCCTTTCTCCATCTCCCCCAAATCGTTAACTAATTTCCCCAAAAAGAGGTCAAGATCTGCTTGATACCTCTTAGTTTCATCATTTTCATGTCAATAGCTTGGGTGAAGACCTGCTTCACTCAAAGAAAATCCATACTCTCTCTATAAGGTTCTATCTCCCCTTTTCAAGCCTAAGATTTTTGAAAATTAGCGCTTTCTTGTCATCTCCATATTAACTACTAACATTATTATTTAACTCCTTATATTTCTCCCATCCCCCTACTAAAACTATGTAGATAATCCCCTTATGTAAATATCCCCTCCCCCTGGTTGAAATATAACCATAAATACTTCACTAGGAATTACTAAGTCACCCGGACTTTAGTAAGAACCCTCCCTCTGCAAGAATTCCCACTCCCAAGTGTATGGAACCCTTCCTAACACTAAGAAAACCTTTTCCAATGCTAATAAATCCCCCCGCGCACTCTCCTTTGGAAACTATAAATGTTTATTTAATAAAGTTTTCAATGCACCAACACCAGTTCAACCCGTTTTCTAAACTTAAAAACCATAGCACCGCGAAAAATTTAGCCTTTATCGCGTGCACACCTTTGCTAAACCCCGCGCAGCTCCCTTTCCCGTCCACCGTTGGATCGCCACCCCCAGATCCGACGGTCCTTGATCGCATCGCGCGCCTGATTACGATGGTAGGTTACCACCCGATGTCCAACGTTTTTCCCGTCGTACACCGGGACAGGTGGCAGCCTCCCATTGCATTGGGTCGCCCCTGACAGAAACCACCTCCGTACCAAAGGCGGTCCGACGCACAGGGAAAACCGCCCTCCCCTCACATAACAGGAGCGCCAACTCATCCTGCCAAGTCGCCTCCACGTCACGTCACCCTGCCACGTAGCCTGGTCCACGTCACCCCGCTGTACTTCCACGTCACCTTGCTGACATCAACATGCTGATGTCACATCCGTACCCAAGGACCCCACTGCTGATGTCCGCATGCTAACATCATCTGCCGTACTTCTGACGTCATGCTGACGTCATCAACTAGAAAACCGAAAATTCGCGCAAGAGGAAAAATCGTGCTTCGGAGCTCTGGAATGAGAAACGGAGGCAGTTTTAGGGAATCTTTTCATTCCTTGGCCCGTTTTGCACCGAAAAGGCCCGAAATTGCCTGATTTTTCCAAATTAAACCGATTTGAAGACAGGAAGAGACCAGAGACAGAGATTAAAGAGTATCAGATCAAATCAACAGGGAAAAAGAAAGTCAAAGAGTATCAGCAAGCGACGGAGACCATCAATGTAGTGGCAAAGAGTATCAGCGAAGATCTTAACAGCGGCCCAAAGAAGGAGAAAATTAAATACCTTCCAGCAAAGTCAAAGAAAGAAGGTGAGGCCACTAAAAACTCTCAAATCATGGTTATTGCACATTTAACTCGCACCAGAATAGAACTACAGATCCCAAAGCAGAGTTATTCTAGCATACTGCATCGAGGCTCCAAAGGCCACATTGCACTCCTTTTGATCCAGCTACCTCTGACAGAATTTCAATAGATATTTACTTGCACTTAATTTTGGCACAAGTTTAGGTTTAGAAAGCTCTTTGCAGACCTATTTTAGGTCAATTGTAATAAATAAGTTTGAGATATTTGCACTATAAAGACAGCCCTGAACACTGTATTACGGGTTGGTTGGTTGGTTGATTAGTCAACAAGCTATCTCTAGCTGATTTTGCTCTGGGAGAGACTCATACTGTAATATCTGATAAGTTTCTATAATCAAAGACTGCTTATGAGCCTTGGAGAATGGATTGTTCACTGTGTTTACTGGTTGAAGAGTGATTATGAAATTCTTGTGCTGTTGCATAACTCAATAAGTGCTTCTTACCTCTGTTTTCATTCGTGAATTACGCTCTTATACAACAGAAAGAAAGATTAGCTTAGAATTTGTTTAAATACACTCTATGCTCAATTTCTGTTGTTTCTTTATGTTTTCCTCTGTTTAAGCATAAATATGAATTCCACATGGCTCATGTTTGCCTTAACCCAAGACAGTTATCCAGGGATTCTTCATTGCCCCTAGATAGAGATCATCTTTCCCTCTGTTAAGTTGAATGAGAGATTCTTAAGTGCCTCTCATTCCTTGCTTATCATTCATCCTTTTAGTCTGAAGATTGTGTTATGAGTAGCTATCCTGCTTCATTATTTCTCTTATGACCAGAAAGACGCACTGACAATCCTAACCCATGACTCCATGCCCAATGGTTTGAAGCTTATCACTTCATAAATTGCCTCTCTTCCTGAAAGAATTTTCCTTCCATCCAAACACAAACAAAAATCCCCCGAGCCAAATGCTAGCCTAAAATCATCAACAAAGTTGAATCATTAAGAGAGAGCCCTCTCTGATTGCAGGTAGGCTAGAACGTGCAATCCAAAGATTGGTTTGTGGTTACCTCGACCGTATCCCTACAGGATCCTAGGGACAACTTGAGTGATAACACATAGAGCATGACAATTGAGGTAGTGGACACATTATCTGATGATGTTTGGATGTCATTTTCAAAACATGGTTTGGGGGATGTCACTATTTGTATAAAGTATTTTTCAAATTACATAAACCATATATCATCGTTAAATAGCCTATGTTCAATAGACATGAGAATCTTGAGTGTAAAATCTTCCCGCTTTTACAAGAGGTTTATATGGTAGACATCTTTAAGGAATGATTTTGAAGTATTTTGATAAAGTTTGTTTGTTTTTTTATAAATTATAGTTAAATGCTTCAACCTAAGAGGATTGGTGTCCTCATATTGACTAGGTTGGTGCATGGATTGGCCTAAGAGGCTTTTTGTCCTCATTCAAGGTTTTCGTCTCAAACAATTGAAGAGCTTATATTCCAAGTTGGAGCCCATATTTATAAATACGAATCAAAGTCCTCACTATATTTAATAAAATTATTATTTTTGTTCTACTTCTTATGTTCTGGCCTAACCTTTTAACTAACATAATATAATAATTGTAAGAAGTATCAATTCACCCCCCAGTATTTCCAACAATGGTTGAGACATATTTGGACATACCAAAGCCCATGATTATGTTGTTTATGTGATAGATAAGTATTTTCCACCTATGAGTCCACTGAGACCCTTCTCTGACACTGTAATTCTATAATGGTTAGTAATGGTAGCAAAACTACATGTAAAAACTATGTGCAATATGTTTCAACATATATTTCTCTAAGTTGATATTCAGATCTGTCATTAGGTAATGGAGAGATTTTGCACTGATTTTTCAAACTATTTATCATTCATAATTTCAAATGCTCATCATATAGCCTATAGCAACAAGCTCATCTGCTCTCCAAGGTCACCTTCAAATAATTAGGAGGTTGAGAATAAGGGAGTGTTCTCCAAAAAGATTTGTTGACCTTAGAGTGCAATATACCAATTGTGCTTTCCACATACTCTCGAGGTGGGACATTCCTTCGACCAATCTAACAAACTCTTCAAAATAGAAACATGTGCCAAGATGGTAGCTCTTATTTAATAAATCCATATCTATTTACAATGAGGTCATGATAATCTCATTAGATTCTACTTATAATGGTTGTTCCAGCTTACAGCTCAAGCCTTGAAAATTCTCTTTCTAAATTCAACTGAACTGGTAATCCTCTCAACATTGCCTCAACTATGGTGGATGTTTAAGGGTTTAAAACAGGTCTAGATTGGTGCATTTCTATTCTCAAACTGCTTGATTCATCTTCCAAATTAGGCTAAATCCAATCATAATTATTAGCATAAATGATTCCCTCCAACAGACTCCCATAAAAGCACTTAAAGCTGGGCTAGTGCTTTCATTCCCTCAAAAAATCTAACAATTTTGAAAATACATCTCAATTTTTTAATTTATATAAATCTATATATTTTATTAAATATATTTATATATAGATAAAAAAATAGATATATATAATTAAAATATATTGTTCAATAATTTTTTTTAACCTATTAAATCAAACAAAATAAAATAATTAATAAATATTAAATAAATAGATCCTAGTTAACACATTAAAATTATGTAATTATTACATAAATAAAAAATCAATCGGGCACTTTTCAAACAATTTGGTGGGAAATTTTCAAATTTCAAGCGTGGAACAATTGGGTGTTGAAGCATTTTGGGACACTTTTCAGCAAACAGATAAATTGTTCAAGGAGCATTAGCTGGTGCACACCTTTACAGATAGATGAATAACTCCACTATCCTCGGGGAGTATCGTGGAGCATTAATAGGTGTGGTGCTTCTGGAAATAACCCTTCCACACCATAAGACATGTTTACAAGCCATGTAGTTACAGCCATTCCCTCTGCAAGGCCCGATCTTTCGTAGATTTTGCAAGGCCCGATCTTCCATGGTTTTTGCCTAAAACATGTATTTTTTTCTTCTTCTCAAAAATTAGCTCTTTGAATAAATTATCATCTCCAGTAGGTGAAAATAGAAAACATTTCTCTGGTCTCTCCTTGATAAGGATTATGCCTTTTCCCTACAGAAAAGATAGGTGGTAGAACTGCAGGGCACTTCAATCGAAATTTTTTTCCTTTAATTTAGATTGAATACACAAGAAATTTCTCCTAGTAATGGGAAATGTAATGCTCAAGACAATAACAAGGGTCAAACTAATTGACCTGATGTTTAACCTTCAAAACTAGGACACCAGACAACCTGAAATTTAACCGTACTTTCAGAACAGGACACCACGTAGAAGGCACACTGGTCTAGATATGCTCTTTAGTAGTCCATGCCACTCATACTGTCTCTCATACCTGGGACTTCCCTCTTATCCTTCAGAATCACAATAGTGATGCACTCTATTGTGGTTAACAATGAATACACACTTTCAGAATCAACCAAAACAACTCTGATCACTTTCAGGGGATCAATAATCCCTGCCTTCACCTTATCAATGTATTCACCTTAGTCAACATCGTAGTTAAGGTCAAGATTATATTGCTCACTAATTTCCCAAAAACCACTGCACCTTCCACACCAGCATTTGCAACAATTGTACATGCAAACATCTTCAATCGTATATGCAGTTTGACCTTCCTGAGGTAGAGTTCGTCATTTTTTCCGGAGGCAGGATTTGGACCCGTTCCTGAAGTAATTTGGGCCTTCACTTCCTTATTTTTATGTGATGCTAATTCATGCAGATCTATAGACCGAATTATAACATCCTTGATAATATCTTAGAGATCGTTTTCTTTCAAAAACAATGTTACCTTCGCTTTTGATGACACCTATCTAGAGGCAACATCTAATTTGTCCTCAAATCTGAGACTTGATGCTGCCATCTCTGAGATCTATTTTACAAAATTTTCAGATATGAAAATAAAACAACAAAAGTATACCTACAAGAGTTCTTAATCCTTCAAGCAACAATAATGAAACCCTCTAACTACTAGTCTTTGATTCTCGTAGTTGATCTATTGTTGTAAACCCTTGAGGATCTCAATTACAGATGATCCTCTTATACCATATTAATTTTTTATTTTTCAAGAGGACAACTATCTTGTGTTTCTTTCTCAAATAACTCAGATATGGAATTATTTTAATAATTGAATGAAATTCTGAACATGCAACAATCACAGATATAACTAGAAAACCTAAACAATGGACTCATAATAGCTTTTCAAGTACACACATAATTCTGTCCTTCAAATCAGCTTATCATTAATGATCAAAACTTACAAGGACATGTCAAAATTAAGGTTTTTAGCTTCCTAGACACGCAAATTTTCTCTATCTCCTTGCTAGATACTCAAATCCACACTTCACTGAATTGTTGTACAACACTGTTCAATATGGATTCTCATCCGACCTTGACTCCTCTCATGTGCTTTGAGTCTGCTCAGTTGATCTTTCTCTGATCTCTTGTCTTTTTTATGTCCAAAAATGTTTGCATACAACTTCTCTCATCTTGTTCTATTTATGCTCTTAGACTTTAATTGAGAAAATTAATCTCCGCTATCTTAGTAACTAATCTCTTTAATCCAAGCAACCACCTTTTGTTAACAATTATGTGTACAACTAAGATTAGATCAAGTACAAATCACTAATATTCTAAAAATATCTAGAATATTTCATTTAGATTTTGAAGAGTTAGGAGATCTGGTGAAATTGATCTTTCGCTTTTATTTACTAAGTGAAATTACAAGATGGTATTATTTCACAGTTTTACTAGGTGGTCACCAAAAGTTGTCTTCAACCACTTCTCACACATTCACACCTTACATGTGTAAGAAGTTCCTACATGAGTTACATTTATCGACATAACCTGTATACCTTGTACCTAGTTCCAAATCAAAGCAAAGGTCTTAGAAGAATGCCATTTCTCACGCGCTGCTAGTCACACTGGCTTCTTTAAGACATATAACAACAACAATAATTTATTTTAGAATGGACTCTAATAAGAGGTGAAAAATATTTGTTGTTTCATGTGAGACTTATTAGAGGAATAAAATAGAGATTGTGAGAAGTCCAGGTCTAATGTATGCCTTGCCCATTCCAAATAAAAGGTGAGAATCCATTAACATTGTCTTTAGAAGTTTGCATCAGGTCGGAGGGAAAATCTCCATCTCTATTATTTCTAGGGTGCTACTGAAAAATTCTCACAGGTTGTTGATCTATTCATGCCACATGTTTATAGGCTTCATAAATTTAAGAAAACTCAGTTTGGAGTTAGAAGATCCAACTAGGTTTAAGAGAAATTTAAGGCTGAATGGCAACTTTAGGGTAACAAAAATTAGTGGTATTAATCTGAAATTTTAACAAAATAAATTTTATTGTGTAAAATTGGTTATCCCACATGCAAGAGATAAGTGAGCCTGCCTGAAGGCTTTATACGAGCTCTTAAGCCTAATACAAAAGTATATTTGGGAATGTTTTCATGTGGGTAATCTGTGAGAAACAGATTGCTAGGTCAAGTGCAGTGCCCATATTCCTCTTGGACAAGCATGGATTCCCATCTAAAACTATCTAGGAAAGCATTTTGGGGTAATGCTTCAAAAAATGTGCCTCGTGTGGCTACACCATGGAGAAAAATTTCATTGGTGTAAGGTGTGAATTTTGAGGGGTATTTATTGGCGTAAAGTGTGAAATTTGAGGGGTATTTATTCTGTGAAATCTAAGCGGTATTTATCCTATCAAAATTGCTCAGGACATGTAGAAGAGTTTCATTGGCATAAGGTGTGAACTTGATGGGTATTTATTCTTCCAAAATTACTCAAGACATACACCCAATCTAATTTAATTAAGATCAAAGTGAGAATGGAACCCTGGTGGACAACAAGACACTTGTTCACCTCACCAGTGAGTCAATCGCCCATTGGTAGGAAAAGCCATTTTATCCTATATATTGTTGAAGCATTTTCTTTTTTCATATTAATAAAGGCTCTGTTTTGAGGGTTGTCCACAAATATTTGAATGTTGTTCTTCTTTATTTTCAAATATTCAATGTTTTATTTCAAAATTTAGAATTTTGTTTCAGATTTCAGG
The DNA here is from genome assembly GCA_000404065.3 of Pinus taeda. NCBI lineage: Eukaryota > Viridiplantae > Streptophyta > Pinopsida > Pinales > Pinaceae > Pinus > Pinus taeda. Next base: position 101,557 of record APFE030668089.1, on the reverse strand, counting down.
TATTTCAAAACAATTTTTTTTTCCCAGGGAAAAGTATCGTAATTTTCATTATCAAGGAAAATTACATGTTGTAGATGCCATAGGCATATGCAAAAAAGTGACAGTGGTCATATAACAAATATTTTGTACTATACAAATCTATACAAAAAACCCAGAGAGGGTGTGCTGATAGTATATGATCATATACATTATTATTTACATATTCAATTTTTTTCAAAATTTCACCCATGGTGATTACTACCCTGTAGACAAACAATAAATAAAAAAAATAGATAAGTTAGGGCTTGTCAACGCTCTGCAGTTCTTGATCCATGTATGGTCTATGGAAATACCGGTAGATCTCTTCTGGTGTGTTCTCCCTGATCAATCATTCCCCCCAAGGATGATTCATTGTTGCTTTTGAAAGTCGGTCCGCAGGTTCATTGCACTCCTTATAGATATGAGCACATGAAACATGATCAAAACGTGTTTCTAAAAACAAAAAATCATCCAATATGGTTATGAGTGTATATGCATTGCATGTAGAAATGAAGTTGAACTAGTTAATAATAATCATGGAGTCCCCATAAACTTTTAAATATCTACATTTTTTGTTTATAGCAAAATATAAAAGATGACGAAGTGTAAGGAGCTCCGCAAAGTTATTTGTGCCATCTCCCAACCCCATACAAATATGGAAATAATGTGGTCTCAGATATATGGAGGATAATGCCACCACCACAACTCTATTCTTGTGTTGATCCGTCGAAATAGGCCCAAGGGTGCGCTTTGTCTATGACCTCTCGGGTGATTGTTCAAATCTTGGAAACCTGTTCATCAACCGGAATTTCCATAAAACTGTTACAAATCTTAGGAATCAACAAAGGCCAAACTATATGCTTCCCACGAAATATGTTGTTGCTCCTTCTCATCCATATGTGCCAGCACACCATTAATGGAAGATTTGGGGATCTTGGGTTTGGAGCTTCAACCCACCATCGGTTCCAGGCATTTAGTATACCATTGCTAGCCCAAGTAAGTGATAAATTAAGAGTATGTAAGACCTGCGCCCAGACCTATTTTGTTGTAGGATAGGAGAGAAAGAGATGGTTATTTCATTCCTCCTCCTCACGACATATTACACACCATGTAGGTCCCTAAAAAGATTATTTTATGAGATTATTTCCATTCGGGGTTTTGTCCATAATGATGTTCCACATCAAAAGACGATTACCTAGCGAGCCTTTTAGCTTCCATATGCTGCTCCACCAACTATCCAAAGAATTAGGTTTATGGATAGCATGGATATTAGGATATCCATCCTTTGGAGTATAGATCACCTTCTATGAAAAACCCCAAATCAGTTCGTCATCCTCGTCCCTTAGTCTCACATGGTATTTAATTAAAGCTGCCAAATATCTCCTCCACTCAATATGCCACTGATTTGGTATATCTAGGGCCTCCACTAGTATATGTAGCGGTGTTGTATAGGTCCCTGATCTGTGTGATGTTTTCCACTCCATTATGATTTAGGAAGGAAATAAAGCGAAGAGGGAGATGGTGTGAGTTTCCACAACCAATCCACGGATCAATCCTAATGCGGACAGACATACCATTACCGATCTGCCAAGTAAGACCCCTTCTTATGATGGGAAGGGTATTTATAACAGCCCTCCAAATCACTGGTATTCCTTTCCTGTTCCAATCAAGTAATCTTAGCCATTCCATGATTGTGTTCAACCATATGTATTTATAGGTAACCACCTCTGACGAAAGGCTCTTGTGCTTTAGGAGAAGCCATCCTAATTTGGTTGCAAGTGCTTGAGGAAAGGTAGAGAGGTTATTGAGGCCCTAACCTACCCATTTTTTGCGAGTTGCAATTCTACTCCATTTGACCCACGCGTAGGATTTTCCCTCTTTGTGACCCTTCCATAAGACGTGGCAGCAAACTTGCTGAATCCTTTGTAATATACCTTGGGGGATCCAGGCCAGAGACATCTAGAAGACTGGCGTTGGTTCGAGAGCCAATTTAATGAGCACTAGTCTATCTACCATAGGTAATAGATGATGGCTCCAAATATTTAATCTTCTTTCCACCTTGGCAATCAACTAGGTCCAATATGCTATTTTGTATTCATCTGCTTTTATCTTGAAACCCAAGTACTTCAATCCATCCTCCATTGTCAGGTTTTGGAAGAGGAAGTTTTGGAGTGCATGATAGGTCTCCTGTTGAGTACAAGCTGAGAGAGATATAGTGGATTTGGCCCCATTTATTTCCATCCATGTTGCGGCACAAAAAAGATTCAACACTTCAGAGAGAGTGTTGTTTTCTTGAATGCCTCCATCTAAGAAGATGAGCATGTCATCCACAAAGAGTAGATGTGTTAGAGTGCATTTCTCCATGATCTTGAGACCCTTGAGCCTCTCGACTCTTTTTTCTAATGCAATCAGCCTGCTTAAGCCTTCCATCACAATAAGAAAAAGCAATGGGGAGAGAGGACACCCCTGTCTGATTCCTCACTCCACCTGAAAGGAATGGGAGACTGATCCATTGATTAAGGTTCCAAAGGATATAGATGTAATGCAACCCATTATCCATCTGATAGAAACCAGTGGAAAGCCCAGGTGAGTAAGGATCATCCTTAAGAATAACCAGCTGACCCTGTCAAAGGCCTTTGAGAGGTCAATATTGAGCATCACCCCTTTAAGCTTCTTTTATTTGATGGAGTGTAAGGCCTCTTATGCTGTGTCGATGGCCTCATGGATTTATCGATTGTGTAGGAAGGTAAACTGTTTCAAGGAGATGTTGCTTGATAGGATCAGCTTGATGTGGTTAGCAATGATCTTTGCAATAATTTTGTATAGGCAGTTACATAGGCATATAGGCTTGATGTCATTGAAGGATGGTGGGGAGTCCATCTTGGGAATGAGGGCTATATAGGTGGAATTTATAGGTTCATACATTCTGCCTGATGTACGATATTCCTCGATCATGTCGGGTAGATCTAGTCTAATAATGTCATAGAATGTAAGATAGAATTCCATGGACACACCATCTAGCCCTAGACTTTTGGCCTTCTTAAACCACTTCAGGGTGCCCTCCAGTTCCCCCATAGTAACAGGTTTTATGAGATCCTCGACCAAGTCAAGCTCAACAAATCTCGGAAAATGCCCTGCAATGCAAATGATATCAGCTAGAGGTGTGCCTGGTGGGGCTTTGAGTAGCTGCTTCAAGTGAGTGTTACCCAGCCGTGCCAACTGATTATAAGTTTTAGCAATTAGACCATGTTCCATAGGCATTTGCTAGATAGTATTGTTGGCTTTCCTTCCATTTGCAAATTTATGGAAGAATTTTGTATTACCATCCCTCGCTTGTAACCATATTTCTCTACTTCTGGGTCTCCAAGTTTCTTCCCAATCTAGCAGAATCCTTGATCTCTAGGTTTCCAAGTCCACAAGGTGTAGTTTTGCTGCTATATAGGTGTAGCCTCTTCCTTGTTCATCCATTAGAGTGGCCAGCAGATTTTCAATGTCACCAAGGGTATGTTCCTCCTTGGCCTTTTTCCTTCTGGCCCAATCTATGGATAATCAGTTGAGTTTGATCAGGTTAATATAGAAACCCTCAACCTTCCTCTGGACATTTGGTAAGGGATGGGCCTTCCAAAATTCTAAAACCAACCTGAGATATTCAGGGTCCTTTAACCAGGTCAAATTAAACTTAAAAGGAGCTGCATCTCTAGTCCTTCTATTGTGCCAGGTTGGCAGCTTCTTGTTCATAGGGACATCAATAAGACCATGTTGCTCCAAGAGGATGTCGAACTGATCTAAGAGTGGATCCACCTGTGAGTGGTGTCCCCAGAATTCTTCATATCCGATGGAGAAATTAAGATCCCCCCTAGAATAGTGGATTGGTCTATCAGCGGATTCTCACGGAGCTGTTGCAAGAAATCCAATATACTGTGATTGGGTGCACAAATGTTCATAATACAGAGACTTCTGCACAATTTAGCTGAAAATATATCGATACCTAGGAAACCCTAACCTCCCCAAGTCGACGTAACCTTGATGGTTTGAGAGTTTATCCCAAGAGCTAGACCCCCGGATCTCCCAACAACATCCAGGGCTTGAAAGTGCCACCCTGGCATGATAGTTAGAAGGGTCCTAACAATCAGGTCAAAGCTACCTAGGGTTTCTTGAAGAAAAATAATGTCAGAAGGCTCATAGCTCAAGAGTCTCTTAAGGGCTAATTTTTTAGAGGGACTAGCTAATCCCCTATAGTTGAAGTAGAGCCACTAAATGGCAGAACATTGCCAAGGGTGTCTGGTGCTCTAAGTACCCTTTCAGTGGTGTTCTATTTGCCCTAAGTTACATCATCCCCGACAATCTTAATGGCTCTGGAAATCTTGGGAGGCCTCCCCTGGGTGGGTTTATGCTCAACATTAGAGGGTGTGATACCCAATCCAAGGGAGTTAGGGATTTCCCGGTGGCGAGAATGGAGGTTGTAAGAATGTGAACCTGAAGCAGATGGGGAAATAGGATTTTGTTGGAGCCCTTGTCCAAGGACAGCTGAAGGGGGTGGTGGAAAAGAAAGGTAATGGGTGATCACGTACATAGGAAATGGGAGAGGTAATGAAACAAGGTGAAGAAGCAGATGATGCCAATGAGAAAAAAATATTGATTAAAATTCAGTGCAGTGGATAAGGGAGAAGAAACTGTACCCGATCTAGGAGAAGCCTTCGTAGCAGACCAGGATCTAGTCATAGGAGGGGAGATTGGCCACATCGGCGAAGCACTGGATGGATGAACAGTGACCTCAGCCACATTATTTGAACTATTCGGACCTGTGGGCTACTCATCCATAGTCGGGTCTTCTGTCGGGTGAGCAATTGGCATTCTTTGGAAAAATGTCCAACCTTATGGCATCGTCTACACCTGAATGGAATGCCTTCGTAATCAAGATTTTGTCAGCGAGAAAAATGCCTCCAAAGTAGGGTAATATTTTCCTCCAGGCCTTCTCTAGTGTCCAAATGAACGAGGATGCGAGCCATAGTCATATTCCATGACATTTCATAGGACTGATCATGTTCCAAATAGGTACCTAGTGCGTTGCCTATGCACTTCAAAATGATTGGAGTCCAGTATTACATTAGAAGTCTTGGTAATCGAACCCAAATCGACCCAGCTCCCATCTATTCCCTCTCAGGATCAAATAACGGATCCCATATTTTCAACAAAACAAGGGCTAATTCGATATGCTAGAATCTAGAGAGTATCTAGTCCGTGTACTCTTCCCTATGGAAACGAAGGGCAAACCATCCTCACAAAAGCACCTGAATGGTGATTAATTTATTGAGTAAAGAATCCCAAATCGCTGAGGTCCAGAGGCAAAGTCTCTCCATAGTATAGTTCGGCCCCCGAACTCGGCCCACCAAGACCTTCTTGGTTTTATCAAGAACTTCCCCCATCGAGAGGCCTTCGCCCAAGGATAGGTTGATGTCCCTGTCGACAGCTTTTAGGCACCTTCCTTTCTTTAGATTATTAGATCTACGAGCCATCGGATAGTCCCAAAGATGTCCCCATATGCCCTGTTTAACCGTCTGTAGGGTGGATGGGGTCGATTTATTGTTTGGGACTGGGGAGATGAAGCAACCAAAATGGATAGGGGTGCTGGGAGATGGGCCACCAAGATTAAGAGTGCTACTCGATAGTGCAGGGATAGGGTAGGTAGCAGTCCTAGGAGGGGGGATGCCAGAGGAGGGAGGGTTGTAGGGCAGGGCGGAGATGTGGGGTATACGGGGCAGTGGTGTGTTGAAAGTGGGCGATGGTTGTAGGTAGGTATCGAGGAGATTCAAGGTAGCCGAGGAAAGCGATGGGCAATCCAAGCCGGAGGTGTCTTCGATGTTGACAAAGGGTAGAGGATGGGATACAGATGGCCAAACTTGGTCTACTGCAGAGCTAGTTGTTGACAGATGTCGCAGAGATATGACAAAAGGACCAGAGCCCAACATGGCGTGATGGCGATACCAAATGACCTCATGGGGATTGGGGTCCTCGGTATAGTCCACCTCGTCTAGGTCCATTGCAACCGACAGGAAAACGGTCGATGGCGGTTACAGATTGCGAGGAAGGCGGGAGGACCATAGGAACAAAAAACGCTAGAGAGCCCATGGGAAGGAGGTAAGGTTGGACGCAGTCTGGGAAGCTGTGGAGGTTAATCCTTACCGTCAGGCACCTGGCAGCAGTGCCACAGTAACTCCATTATCGCTAACCATCAGAGCTCCACTAGGGTTTCTTTTCCTCTTTGTTTTCCTCCATTTCCAAAACAATTATTTTTTTGTGTTCTTGTCTATAATTTTTTTTGGAATAATTTATAAAGATGTAACAATCAGGTGGTTTCAGATTTTAGATGTTTCATCAAGTATATTCCAGTATAATACTGAATTCCATCTTTGTTTATAAGACATTATTTGTTCAAGAACCTAACATGTCATATTTGGCCATGATATAACTATTTACTATTTTAGTATTTCAGTGAATTGATCAATGGACATGGCGTGCTTGTAAGAGATTAATTGGATACATGAGATACATTTTGGGCTTGTTTGGGTACACCAAACTTTATTTATAAGATATTCAATACCTATTCAGGTACACTAAACTTTGTGTATAAGATCTCCAATAAAGAGAGTTACTTTACTTCATTGTTAGTCCAGAATGAAGTATTTTCTCTTAACTTGTCGTTAACTCTGTTAGTATTAACTATTTAACATGTTCTTTAATTTGTTTAAATCATCAGTAGATTGTTGTTGTAGTTGGTGCATTTTTAGTGGGAAGATAACATTTTGTTTGAACACTTTATTTAGTTTATTTTTTACACAAATGTTCTTATGAACAATATTTTTATGGATGTCATGGTTTGTTAAAAGTGAGGACTCATAAATAGTGAGCACCTTATTCACATCCACCTACTCATTCTTTAAACTTTATATTGAATCACAATGCAGGAAATTCCAGGGATGCTCCTCGCTTTAGTGCTCTCTTCTGATTACTGAAAGAACAAGGATCTTGGCAATGATACAAAATTGCCCGTTATGAGGGGCTGCAAGTATTTTTGGCATGCACTTTCAGGATATATGACTAGTTTGATTGCTGTTAGAATCTTGACACGATTACCACATCCTGCACTACTATATTTGGTATTGATTAGCATCATGCACTTTAAATTGGATAACTTGCAAGTTAAAAATATATTTCTTCGGCATCTTCATTATGCTCTGGTATTCCTCAGTTACAAACAAGAAAGTTTTCATGTCATTGTCTACTTTGAGAATATGAATGAACTTGCATATATTCCCTTTGAGAATATCTTATTGGGAACCTATTTTTTTTTTTTTTTTTTAGTTCACTCACTTATTTCTTCCATTTTCTTTTTAGTATCCTTAGATGAAATGGCATTTTTTAATTTTCGGAATGAGTTATAGTTGTTAAGAAGTATTGAATAGTTCAATGAATTGCTTCTTTCATGTATGAATGTAGTTGTTTACCTTTGGACACATATTAATGGAAAGTGTATTCTGTCTCCAATTAAGAGAGTTTTGGAATTGCCTTGCACTATATTATATTCAGTATTTTGACCTTTAATCAAAATGAACAAGTATTTCTTCCATAATTTTCCAGGGTTCTAACATTAGAAAATACTCTCACTACATTTGATTTCGTGTATAAAACGTATTTTCCCATTGGATGTTACATGGTATTTTTGTTGCCTGCCTCTAGTATTGTTGTCATTTGGAGTCAATGAGTTTACATCAGATTCTTTGTTTAGAGACTTGAGGTGTTTGGATGTTTCTAATATTGTGTAATTACAGTGATGAATGGACCAATAAGTTTGACCCAAGTAATGGTACAAAACTTTTGTTTAAGGTCCATTTTTGTCGATTTAATTTCATCCTATTGCCATTGAAAAATTAGAGCCTTCAAGGTCATGCACATTTTATTTAGAAGACTAATAATACCTGCAAACGGTCATTTCTCATTCAAAAATTGAATACACAGTGACGGGAATTAGAAATATGGAACCTAATTGTTTTATAGTGGTCCACTATAAGTAATGTCTTAGAGTCTGTTTATGAAATATAATGCCCTGAAATTGATACACAAACACAACACTTCATAATGGTGCTTGTATCACCATCAAACCCTAAACCCCATAAGTTGAGTGGTCAGAGCAGCCAAATCTTATTTATGACTAGGTTGAGGAAACATCCTCTTGCTGGTTTCAAGATCATTTTGACCTATATCATCGATAATTCCAGAGTGCACCTTTTCTAGGCCCAAAAATTGTCCCTCAACATTGACTTCATGTGGATTTGTTAGAGGTTCATTGTCTACATTTTCTTTTAAAAATATAGTGCATGAATGATTGTCCACATGTTCATGAAGAAGAGAACATCTTTCCATTTGATGTGGTCCAGAGAGAAATTTTTTATTTGGTCAAGCCTATATTCTTCATCAATTATTTTCTTGACATCGTTTTCATTCTCAGCACTATAGTTGTATATCTCATCGAGGGTTTCATTACAGGTTTCATCAATATTCTGGGCTATCCAACTTTATTATTGTCAACAATAGAGCCATCTACAGGTGGAAATGGATTTGTATGATTGAAAGCTTCAATAATTGTGTCTTTATAACATACCCTTTGTTCATATACCAAGGAATATCCATCACATATGTCAATAACATTTTCTTCCAAATGAGTATTAACAGTAAAAGGAAGAGACTTCCCTATCCCATCAGGCTTGAGGAATAAATTCAGATTATAGGCATAAAAAGTAGCAGGACTGTAAGATTCCATGATATAGGATTTTTGAGGATTGAACTGTAATATTAATTGTTTCTTCACTCAGATAATAATAACGGTCACATTCTTACTTTGCTAGCTTTGAAAAACCTTTTGAGTTTATTGACCTTAAACTGTAGGAAATCATGATTACTTCCATTTATTTCTTACACGATCATGATTAACATCAAAGTGCAACATGGGGGTTACACTACTCCTCAAACTCACAATGAAATGTTGAGGTGCCAAGTATATTAACATGAAAGTCTACAGCTCCCTTAATTTCATCGTCTATGAAAATAGGATCAGCGTGATTGAACTATATTTCTGTGACCTCAAAAGTGTTTTCAGGATTTAAATTATCAGTGAGGGAAGCATGATATTCATCATTCTTTTCATATGGTTGTATTTTGGGGTAGAAACATGGTTTCTACCTGTCTAGAACTGCATTTGGGTTGTATAATTGGTGGAAATATCAAAAAATTCTTCATTTCTTCTGTTTATCACTTTGTCATGTATGAAATCATGAATGACATCCTCACAATGGTGAAAATTATTATCATGCTCCTTGTTTTCATGCAAATCATTCTAATAATCTAGGATAGATACATCAACACATATATGTTCTTTGATGAGGATGGGGTTTAATGTGGGGCCACGTTGGTCAAAAGTAGCCTATTCATCAAGAACTAATCTTGTGAATTTGGAGGGTCTTTTTTAGTGATACTGTTATTATCTTGAAGACAGGTGGGAGCTTCTTCTTCTTGTATGTCTACCACAAGATCTTGAAAGGTATTTTCATATCATCAGAACCCAAGGCCCCAATGCTAGAAAAAGCCCTCAATTAGACTAGCAATAGAAGATATTCCCTTTGGACTATCGGATCTAACCCAAGCCTTTTTTTTTCCTCAAGATAGTACAAAATTAACCTCATGCATAACGTATATATATTCTTTTGAGAAGAGTATATATATCTTTTCAATCCATGTGCTTGTGTTGCAGGACCTTGAGAGGGGTATATAGATACTTCTCAATGGAAAATAGTTTATGTTTGTATGATTGTTTATGATCTAATCATCTGCAGAATATCATAATGCAAGGATTGTTAGGGGATCTATATTCAAAAGAAGGCTTGAAGATAATATCCACTATCAAATCAACCAAGGGTATGCTTAAAATATGAAATTGAAAAGCATTTTACTTCTTAATTCTCCCTACAAAGGAATTTTCAATTGAAAAGACTAAGCATAAAGAATATTGTGTGACTAGTCTTTGACGTTGGGTAAGCTAGCTGCTACCCTCTCAAACATGATCAATGATGATGGTAAGTCTTGGGATTACACAGATTCCAGAGTGAATTCTATAATTCTACCTAGTACTTTGTCAATCTAAACATTTTGTATAGGTTTACAAAGAATCCATCACAAAAGCAATCATTGAGAACCAACTTAAACAAAGTTATTATCAAGTTTATACCCAAACTCAATGATTCCAAAGCGACTATGAGCTAGAAGCATATCACTCTGTTGAATGTCGCATGTAATAGTCTTACCAAAGCTCAATGCTCATAATCAAGCATATTCCCATGATTATTATCAAACTTGGGTAGACTTGTTTCATCAAAGGGTGATTCATCATCGCCAATATTATTGCAGTCTGTGAAGGAATGGAATGGCCTAGTCATTATGGCCATAAAATCCTTGTCATCAAAACCAGCTTTGAAAAAACTTACGCGATAGCATGGTATCCCTTTATTCTACCTCTTGCATTTGAGCCAATTTCTCTAAAGGATTTTAAGATATTATTCACCAAGACCTAACCTTGCCTCTCTCTTAAAGAGTGTAATCCAGAGTTAATCCTTTTCTGATCAAGTTGCCAAACAGAGGCCAGTGATTCTCTGATATCTCTTAGGGTCAAGAAAGGTGTCATTAAAATGGATTCATCTGCACAAACCATATCCAAATAATCTTTTGAATGGGCTAAAACTCATTGTTCTATATTGGAGTCAATTGATAATGTGTTATAGATTACTTACGCATTTTCTGCAAGGCCCTTAGCTCTAAACATTCAATGAGTGAAAACCCATTGCTACAGGTAGAGCTCACAAAACATGCCCAATTGACTTAAAGGTTGAGCTCACAGAAGATGCCAGATTTACTTAAAACACAAGGGTGGGTTTGGGTCAAGTCAAGCCAGATTTTTAAATTCCTAGGAATTCATTTTCTTTTCAAGAAACACGTGAGGAAAAAGGGATATGCTTATCCAAATGTGGGAAAATAATTTTGGTAAATGGATTTATAAGCCCAAGACCTTAGCAGCATGGTTTCAGATCTGTGCTAAGTGTTGGCTTCTATGCATGTTATTCTTTATTGTGGTTGCCCTTTGTTGATTCTTTGTGCCAATTTTGATGGGGCGATGGGTGTCAACCTTTCATAGATTCAAGAACCCTTAATATAGATGGAGGGAATAGAGTGCTTTGGTATTCCCAGGACATATGTAGAATTGTGGTTGTGTGTACCTTTAATGTATTTGATGACCACTATAAACTTTTGCAAGAAGGAAATCCAGTTGAAATGATGTCTTTGCTACACCTGGGAGTGGATTTGAAGGAATTAGAAATGCTTATGATATAAAATGATAATTGTTTGTTGTCCCAATAATTTAAGTTATTGATGTTATGCATAAAAATTGTTGTTATATTCGATATTCTACCAACATGCCATGCAGATTTTGTCTCTCAATGTGTATTCATGTATTAATTCAACTGTTTTCAAAATATTGTATGTGATCAATGATATGCAGAGGAACTTTCATGGGTGCTTCAAATCCTCAAAGGCTAAATTTGCATACACATGAGTTTATATATAAAAGTGAAGATATGACAGGAAATAAATTTTATCATGCTCTAATAACCAACTAGGGTTTTGGTGAGTAACCTTTTGAAACTATAATCTAATGGTTCTTATGTGTATTTGTACTCTTGTAGCAGGATTGTTCCAACAGGATTTGATTTAGACAACTTCCAAGAAAGCCATTAAGGTAATTTTTAGATGTATTAGCTATGACTGCAGACTACTTTAGCACACTTTGTCTTGATGCTCTTTGTTTGTCACTAAGGATTAATGAGGATCACTGTTTCATTGATAGCTTTGTGCACAAACATTAATGATTAAATAGGTTATTTTAATGTTACCACAGTTGTGCATATTTTTTGTGATTACCCTTTTGTTCCCAAAATTGGTTATATCTCACCAAAATCATCCTACACCTTATTCATTTTTCCACTTTATTTTCCCTGACAAACAATTCCATATCTAATGCATAAGGTTTATGGTGGGTCACACCATCTTTAATGAAGCGAATTTGTGTCATACATTATGACAATCCTGTTTCTTGTGTCACTTTAGTATAGGTGACATATCTGTCAAAGGTTGACTGCAACTAGGAAAAGCCATTTTGGGATCTTGTGATTTGATGTGAGCTATTATAGGAAAGGTCCCGAAAAGCTTGCCTTGGTTATGTTGTTAAAATGTTAGGTCATTAAAGTAATGATCAAATTTTGAAATTAGTGCACATGAAACAATCATGTGTCATGTCATTTGAGGGTTTGTAAAATGGCAAGTCAATAAGAGGACAAACTTGGCTACATATGTGGTGAGAGAGATATTATAGGAAGTGAAAGGTTATTGGGCAAATAAAGAGTCATAGGAATTGGAATGTTTAGTGTTAAAAGCTCTATTATGTGTCCATGTGCTTCCATATCCATTTTCTTTTGCTCTATCTATGTAATAAAATTATCAGTGTCTCATTTCATAGTATTTTTGTGTTATTGAATGATCTATGTGATCCAGTTTCAGTGATAACATGATGTTAATTTGCTTCAATTTTGACCTAGCGTCAGAGCTAAAGCATGTGTTTTTGAAAAGTAGAAGATGGATAGCTTTGAAATATATAAATTGAGAGAAACACAAATCACGTGTTAATTCATAGTGACATGTGTGGTCCTATCAAAACAAAATCACTTTAAGGAGCAATCTACTTAAGCATCTCTGCCATGTGAACCCTGGAACTCTTGTTTCTATGAAAAAACAAACTGTAAAAAATAATAGTTTTTGGGAATATATTGAAACTGACTCTGTAGCAATCCCTAATCACTATAAAGACCTAGATACACCTGTCATCAAATATAGACCCTAAGATATATTGACTACTCAACAGATTATGAATCTCAACAATAGATTTTATTCAAGGTTGAATATGCCAGATGAAGATATTGTACATCTGGAAAACTGAAGCCCATACATCATCAAGATGTACCCTAACTGTCATACATAATCATACTAGTAGTAACATATTCTGACTTCCCAGGATATCAAAGAAACTAATTTAATATTATATTCTGTTGTAGCCATATGGCAAATACTTTAAAAACCTTGGTAGCTTTTCTTAAGCTATTAGGCAAGCCTTCAAACTTCTGATCAATAAGTCTTCCATCTTTCATCTTCTCCCACATGCATCTTGTCATATGAGTTATCAATACTGTAAATCAGCTATATGTAATTTTGATAAATCTCACTCAAAGACAAACCCTAGGCACCACCAAGAACATCGACTCTCAATCTTGATGTGCATTATACTACCCTGCAATCGTTATTTCACAATTGTGTATGGAGTAGTACTGACTCATGTATAGTGATCTCAATGTCAAGACTGTCACAATTCTCAGCCTTTGAAAAATGCATACAACACCTACTCTCAACAAATGTAACTATCTAAAAGTATTGTCAATAGAATATCTGGAGAAGCAATTGAAGTGACCTTTTGAACTATTGCTTTAGAGACAATCACTTGATATTTCAATCTCCATAAGGGATATAGAAATATTCAATAGTAGTAAGCCACCAATCAATTATGGATGATCAATTGAACAAGGTAATCATCATAGTGTTCTAAGGGTAATCTTCAGAAGATGAAAAGCTTAGGACATAGTACCTCAAATTATATTCTTCAGATTTTAGCCACAGAGGTATTTCAACTAATAAAATTAGATATTCAAAGATTGACATAGTACAAGGGTGTGATCAACTCGAACCCCAGATGATGCTTCTGTCATTTATCATCATCCTCAGGATTGTGCCATTTATATTTATATGATATACCAGTAGCTATAGGGTTTACTATGCTAAAGACTTAACCTTGTCAATGTTACTTCTATGCAAGGTTCTTATCAATTTATAACCCAAGTCTAAGGAGATATGTCATAGATACTGATTTCAGGGCACTGAGATAAGGTCATATTACAAGAGCAAGCTATCTCTGGCTAGATTATAATTTAGACAGCTTCAAATAATAATCACAGGTGCAAGCTTGATTAGTACAAAGTTGATGAAATCTGAATTATGTTATACTAAGAGGTTACAATAGTACAAATATGTTATAGATGAGAATTGTAGTCATTATCATGGGATTTGTAGAGTATCAATTTCCATGTGTCATATCTTATCCATCGTATCATGGCCAATATGGATTTTGAACAGACTATTTTACATATCAAGTTGTTGTGTAGACATAATGAGTCATTGTCATGTGGCTAAAGAGATCTCTAGTGATTCTTATGAACACCAGGCAGCCAGAGTTTATAGAATGCAAATCATAAAATGTGAGTGATAGAAACAATGCACGTTGATGTTCTTAAAGGGCTAAAACACTTCTGTAATGATGAACTGTGATAATGAAAATTATTGAGAGGGTTTGATTGCATATTGTTACAACCTTCTTTCTTTGATCCTGGACCCCTACCTAACTGTGGCCTTCCTCCAAACACCTCTGTTCCCATTTGTTGATGGTTTGGACTATTATTCAAACAAAAGATAAGAGTCAGAGTCTCCCATCCAAGAGATCCAAGGCCTGTAGCCTCCTGCCAGCATTTCAACCTCCTGTCCAAGGTTGTAAAGCCCTGTGACCTACTTGTAACACATAGCTAGGGTTGTGGCCTATTGTAGAGAGAAAAATCCAACTATGACAAGCCCAAAGACCATTCAGAACTCCCTCTCGGATTCATCTTCCTCCTTGCTATAGTTTGGACCTATGAGAGATTACAAAGCAGTCCCAAACACATGGAAGAGTGCTTGACCTAGCTGCACTCTAGCCTAGGCATATGTGGCCTAGAGAGAAGGATTTTACACCCTCCAAACTACTTACCAATAAGTTGTTGTAGAAGCCCTCTTTCTATGGCTTGTAATAGAGATGCAACACACCAAATGGCACAGAAAAATACCCAATGAGCATATCTCTGATTGTGGCCCTATCCAACAAGAAACTCACTCTCATAATCAAGAGTTAAACTTCCTAGACAATCCTCTAGCCTCCACACATGGTGCCTCAGACTTGCGACTCTCTGCCAAGGAAAATATACCCTAAATCGAGATAAACATCTTCATAAACTTGACCCTTGGCACCTATGTCCTTGCCTTAGATTTCCACCTTTTTTAGAGGCATGGATGATGCACTTGGATGTCTCAAAATGTGGTGAGAGGACACCTCTATATATACAATTCAATGGGGGCTCATGGGAAGTGACCATTAGGCTTGATGAGTTGAGATAAGGATGAGGCTGACCTTATAAATTTACTTGAGAGGACATAAATTCGAAAACCCATTTTCCTTATCCAAATTTGGTGATCTTTAGATCGATTTTGGTGTTATCGAAGAGAGGAATTTAATGTTGCAATAATATTTCACATAGGAGCTGTCCAAAGTGGAATTTGGCCCTATTTGCCAATCTTAACAAACCAACATGATGGAGTCTAGTTATATTAACCGTCCAGTTGTGCAAAGAAATTTTGGGTTGAGAGACTTACCTTTTATAGGACCTAGTTCATTCTAACAAACACTAAATGCTTGAGAATCAGTGCCCTGTGTCATTTTCAAATGCTGCAATGGAGTATGAGTTCTTTGATAATGTTCTTGAGGCAACTGTTACAAAAATAACAAAAAATTATCTTTGGTCATTTCACAAAGATTGTTTACCTTTAGAAATAGAGAAATATTGTTTTTACAATACCTTCTTTTGTTTGTGGCATGTAAGTAGATCTTGAGAGTAATATAGAATAGGAAAACCAGTTGGTCAGCTTGTGATAAAGGTGAGTAACTACTTGGACACCAACTTCTAACCCTACCACATTCTTCTAAGAACATTGGATCCAAAAATATCCAAGGCTTCAACTACATTGATTATGTCATATAAGTTGGAAGAACTAGAGATTCCATGGATGTGTAACTATTAACATTCTGAAGATGATATCACGTGTGTCTTTCAAGGTTCATCACCGATCATAGTGAAAACAACAAATTTTATTGCTAATATAGTTCCTTGTTCATGGATACCAGTCAAGCCTAGTTAGCATTACTTGCTTGGTAAGGAGATGAGGCTTTATGTTTTCCATCTTGTTTTCCCCAAAGAAAGTTATTTTTCCAGTTTAAATTATTCATTACTTTCCCCTTTTACAAGCAAACACTTAGCAAAAAAGGGATGTCACACCTGGGAATGTTTTGTAGGATAAAGGGATAGGTGAGTGGGTATCCTAGTAGTAGTTGCATTGGTCTTATCATCATTACAACAATTTTCATATGGGTCTTCACAACAGAGAATCACCATTACACTTTTTTGATTTATAAGCAATGATTTGGCTGAGTGACTTGGTGCAAAGTCACTACGATATATGTCATTTATAGATTAAAAAATATCAAAAGATTTGCCTTGTATGGATCATACTAGAATAACTGAATTGTTTCAGAGATATGGGAATGATGACCTTATATTGTTTGACCTATCAGAGGTAGCAGACCAATACCAAAGAAAGAATTTACATATTATATATGATAAGTGGGATCACCCATGACAATCTTTACTTCAACCTAATCTAGATGAATTTGAGGGGCCTTCTCTCATAATTACTTTTAAAGAGATTGTGCTAAGTATGGAGGAAATACGCATTCTCCATATTAATCCTCCAAGGAAACTTCAATTTCAAACCCTTAGCTATGACTCAGGCTTACTGAGTTGTTACCTACTATGTGACCTTCCATTGATAGTTTCTGATGGAATTCTTTATTTATTTGATCCTTTGGGTTTGGTCCTTAATACGTCTTTGAACCCTGGTCATTTTATACCTTCAAGATCACCAAGTGCAAAAATGTATTATTTACGAGGTAAAAATTTTCCTTAGAGGTTCCAAGATCAATTTCTTCCACATTTCGTTAGCAAAACTCTTTCTTTGGGATCACTTGATTCTACAGTTATTTGTATGCCTTCAAATTGTAACTCTACAAAATACACTGTTGAAAGTCGTGATCAGAGAATCAAATGATTATTTAACAAATTTAAAGATCATGGTTTTGTTGTATTGTTGGTTTTTATGTCAGTTGAACAGGCGTTATTGTCAACTCGGGAAACAGGATTATCATTTCCATGCCAGAAATATGTTGTCTTTGTGGGTCCCACATTTTCCATTCTAAGGAGTTTATTTCCTGAAAAAAAGTGGAGAAAATTTCAATTATCAAATATATTTAGTAGCTCGAGTGTTGCGACAAAATTGCATACTATAAATGTATGCATAGTTGAAGATGGGAGCGAAATTACTGACAAATGGCTTGTTGCCATTACCCTTGGCTCCGGACAAACAAGTGTGGCACTGGACAAGAGATATATGTCTTACAACTTGGCTCAAATTGCTGGTGTTGCTACAAATGTGTCCCAAAATGGAAAAACTATGAGGCTTTGTTTAGATAATTGCATCTTATCTCCCCTTCCATTGAATTTCTCAGTCAGCATGCTAGTGAGGATCATTGTATGTTTTCTTATATGCCACAACGCGGGGTGATATCTATTTGAAAATGAAGCCTTCATAACTTCTTTTAAAAATAAACATGACACACACAATCAAATTATTGCCTCTTTGAATAAGGAATTGATGGCTTTTGTTCACAATTCCTATGTGGAATTAATGGTGGAATTTCAAAGACTTAGAAAAGATCCTTTAACTTGATGTGTGGACTTATCTATTGCTCATGTTGTGAGTGGGATCTTGCAGATCTCTACTGATGAAGTTTATCCATTTTGACCATAGGAAGCCTAAAATAATATCTCTTAATGAATTTCCATCTACTGAAGGTTTTATGAGTACTTCGAAAATTCCAGACGTTGAGTGGAAATGTCTGATAAAGGGAGTTATAAGGCCTTTTTACTCACGTCTTGTTGAACTACCTATTTGGAAAAAATGTTGATGTTTGCTTGTGTTTGTGCTATGCATAAATCTAACACGTGTTAGATTTTCTTCACCTTGCAATGTTGTTATTGACAACATGCTTCTATTTTGGCTCAAATAAATCTAGCACACACTAGATTTCTTTTCACTACAATGTGGTTGTTGGCAATATGCTTTTGTTTGTGCTAGAAGTAAATATTACCATGTGCTAGATTTCTTTTATCTAGAAATTTTATAATGTGTTTGTGTTTGTGCTAGAAGGAAATCCAACATAAATTAGATTCCTTTCACCCTTCTATTACTTTATTTGTAATGTGGTTGTATATGCATTACAAGGAAATCTAGTGTGCACTAGATTTTTTTCGCATTGCAATGCTATTGTTTGCAATTCAATTGTTTGTGCTAGAAGGAAATCTAGTATGCGTCACATTTCCCTCACCTTACAATGATTTTCTTGGCAATGTGCTTGTGATTGTTCTAAAAGGAAATCTAGTATGTGCTAGGTTTCTTTTTCCCTAGAATGTTGTTGGTAATATGTTTGTGTTCTTGCTATAACAAAATCTAGCATGCGCTACATTCTTTAGCCCTACAATGTTATGTGTTTGTGTTTGTGCTAGAAGCAAATCTATCACACACTGGATTTCTTTTTTCTTGCAATGGTGTTTTTGGCAATATGCTTGTTTGAGCTAGAAGTAACTCTAATATGCGGTATGTTTCATTCACCGTACAATATTGTTATGTGCTTGTGTTTGCGAGAGAAGGAAATCTAGCATGTGTTAGATTTCATTCACCTTGCAATGTTGTTATTGGTGACATGTTTGTGTTTGAGATATAAGTACAAATAGCATGTTAGATCTAATTCACCTTGCTATATTGTCATTGGAAATATGCTTATGTTTGTGATAGAAGAAAATACAGCATGAGATAAATTTCTTTTATCCTACAATATTTATGTTGGCAATATCTTTGTATATGGTGGAAGGAATTCTAAGATGCACTAAATTTATTTTGCAATCCACTATTGGTGTTAAAAACATACTTGTGTTTGTACTAGAATAAAATCTAGTATGCATAGATTTCTTTCGCAATGCAATATTGTTGTTGGCAACGTGCTTGTATTTGTGCTAGAATGAAATATAACTTCCATTGGTTTTCTTTTTCAATGCAATATTGTTGGAAATGTACTTGTGTTTGTGCTAGAAGGAATTCTATTACGCGTTGGATTTTATTTTCCCTACAATGTTATTGTTGGCAATGTGCTTGTGTTTATACTAGAAGTAAATCAAGCGTATGCTAGATATCTTCCACCTTGCAATGTTGTTTTTGACAATGTGATTGTGTTTGTGCTAGAAGAAACACTAGAATGTGTAAGATTTCTTTTAATTTACAGTGTTTTTGTGAGTAATATGCTTCTATTTATGTTAGAAGGAAATTTAGCGTGTGGTGGATTTTTTTCACCTTATAATATTGTTATTGGCAATGTTCTTGTGTTTGTGCTAGAAGGAAATCTAGCATTTGCTAGATTTATTTGACCATGTAATGTTGCTTCTAGCAATATGCGTATGTTTGTGCTAGAAGGAATGATATTGATTGTTAGCTTTCATTTGAGGTGCAATGTTGTTGTTTGAAATGGGCTTCTACTTGTGATAGAAGGAAAGCTAGCACATTATATTTCCTTCATAATGCAATGTTGTTATTAGAAATATGTTTGTCGTTATGCTAGAAGGAAGGTTACAATGTGTTAAATTTCCCTCCTCTTGCAGTTGAAAATGTGTTTGTGTTTGTGATAGAAGTAAATCTTGCATCTGTTAATTTTTTTTCACAATGCAAAATTATTGTTGGAAATGTGCTTGTATTTGTGATAGAAGGAATTATAGAATGCACTATATCTTTGTTCTTGTGCCAAAAGGAAAACTATCAAGATTTCACCCTCACCAAGGTTAGTGCTCTGATATTGTTCTTGGTAGTGCATTTGTGATTTTGCAAGAAGGATACCTAGCAATTACTAACTTTCTTCTAGAGACCATTACACTTATGCAACCAATGCTCTAGGAGTGACATTGTTTAAATAATCACAATGGTTAGAGTTATAGCTTTTGATGTGCCTTTTTATTGAATTTGGAACAATTTATGAAGATCAGTGATAGTGCAAAATAATTGTATATAAATATATGTTATTGTTGGCACTACATTTGTGCTTGAGTTGGAAGGAAAGATAATGGTATAGCTTTCCTTTTGGCACAGACACAATAATCCAATCATAATTATTTGATCCATGGAGAATAATGTGAGCTTTGTATAATTTTGAAGTTTATGAATAAATGTCTTATTGAGGTATACTATAATTTTCTTTCAATGCAATTTCTTTGCTTTTAGAATAAAAATGAGAATTATCTAGTATTTACAGTGCCAAAACTTTTATTTGGAAGAAAACCTCTAGTTTGGCTTTCAATTATCAAGTTCAAACATCAAACATCTTCACTAAGTGAAATATAAATATAATTTCTCCTTCTCATGGGGATTTTAGACATCTTATGTAGCAGCGGTCTTGGAATTTATTATATTTTCCAAAGGACCATGTTTTGGTTCTTCAACTTCTACAAATTTCTTATGGACATTATTCATAAACATGCATCAAGACTACAAGTGTCATTTCTAAAGTTAAATAGGAACTTGGTGGTTTGATATGTGGTTATATTTTTCGTTCTATGATACTATCTACATCTCTAATTGCCCGGTCTTTGTATTTTTTCTTTTGTATAATTTGTATGTAAATTAATTATTGGTAGTAGGCACTAGATGGTGGGAAGCAATGTTTCATTACATACAATATGACTACCATACTATTTAAATTATTTCATCTATATTAAGTTTTTGTAAGTTGTTTTTTTGTCAAAATATAAAGTCACACTTTACATGGTTCAACCTTTTAATTACATGTTACGATTTAATTTTTGTTACAGAATTGATACCAGCTACAATGGAAAATATAATTTTGGAAAAAGAGGACTATGTTGATCTCCTTATTAATGATCAGGTAATTGGGCTAGGAAGAGTCGAATTTGTAGAGTCTAGAACTTATTATGTCGGAGAAAGGGTTAATGCAGGTTATGTTACAATTTTGATAATTGGTATCACTCAACCACATTTGATTGATGAGGATTTTAATGAAGGGGACATACATCCATGGAAGATCATAGATTTGAGACACAACATAGGTAAATCAAAATATTGAGGCATGTGTTAAATATTATTGATAGTATAGTAAATGTTTTATTGAGTAAATACTAACCTTATTTACATTCGTTTATAGGTGCAAACGTTTCTTCTACATTTTCTATTGGAGACAAGGTAGATCTTATACAACATGGATTGAAGTTGGGTGAGGGCTCCATATTCAATACAAAGCTTAGGCATAAAGTGCATATAAATATGGTAAATAAAGGATGCATAGTGGTTAAAATTGAGAACATGTTAAAACATGATGCTTCTCTACCACATCCAACAGGATTTGAGCATACATTAGGGGGTGCATTGGAATCTTATGAGATTTGGCAAGAATCAGATTTGGAGCCTCACTATCATGATCATGCCATAAATATTCACTAAGATAGGGTTATATTCATATGTACAAAGTTTTCTCTTACACGTGAATGCATCAGAACATGCATGCGCATTGCCAAAGGAATGCTAGTTAATGTCTGTGAGCAGCACATTGTTGAGGGTGAAACACTAGGTGAAATGGAATTTGGTGTCTTTTTGGAAGAGATAGATGGAAATTGTGAGATATAAAGAATTGGGGATAAGTCTATATACTGTCTGGTTAGATTGCCAATAAATAAGTTGGTGGACAACAAAGGTGTGATATTAAGGGTCAAGGAAAAGTTCAAGGAGCCACCCAAGGAAATGGTGATATGGGATGTTATAGAGGACACAAATCCATTTAACAAATGGGATGGGTATATTTGTAATGAAAACGATAGAAACTCAATTGATATGCATGTAACAAGGCCAGATAAAAGGATTAAATGAGTTATGGCTACAAAAAAATTTGCAAAATGTCAAACAAAAATAGATGAAGTGAAAGCAATTCAATTTTTGGCAACAGGTGTATGTTGTAGAAAATATTGTCTTCAACATGTGGATAGGAAGGCCATTGCAGGTGCTAGGAAGGGTATGAGAAAAATAAATAAAAATGGTATTAGGGAATTTTTCTTGAATTCACTCATGTCAAACACAGTCATGTGAAAGAGACATGGCCATGGCCGACCACCTATTGCTAGAAATGTAAAGGACATGATATTTAATGGGAATATTATTTGTAAGAAAGGTTGGTATAAGATACATAAGATTCCTCAAAGCACATTCTATAACTACCAACATTATTTCCAATGTGAATAGATCAAAGCTATTCATGGTAACACCAACACATGCAAACCATGAGCTCACACAAAGGCAGCCATAGAAATATTGCACAAAATTGTAATGGATAATTCAAAATTTTCACCAAACCAAACATGTCAAGTTGAAGAAGATGGAACATATTCTCCTTTAAGATTGCTACCTTCGACTTACACACAAAATTCTTTGTTAAAAGAGATCAATGAGGCTCTTCAAAAGCTCAATTACCCATCAATATCGCAATCAACAATGAGCAAGATCTGGAATACTAAGTTTTGAGATGTGGAATTTTCAAAGAACCCCAACTTTAGTAAATGCAGTTAATGCATTGTGTTGAAAGCACAAATGAAGTCAGAAACTACAAAAGAGTTGGAAGGAAAGGCACAAGGTAGGTTGAACAAACATAACAAGATTGTTATGTGTGGAAGATAATGCTACTATGCCCACATAATTATGTTAAGGCGGTTTCCAAAGGAGTATTTGAAAATTATCCATGATAAAATGGATGAAACAAAGGCTTCAATCCCAAGGCTATGTGTCAAATCAAAATCTATTGTAGGAACAAATTTAGGTTTGCCATTGACAGATATGCTTACACATGGGCATAAGACAGGAGGTTTTGGTCATTTACCTTTACCATGTGTACATATGGGATCACAATTTACTATTACATCCCTTGCAAAGTGCTTAAGGGACCTTGAAGACCCACAAATGGATATGTACGATGATCCACTTTATGAAAGTGGAAGTTCAAGAAACCCACTTACAAATGCATTACTTGACACCTCTATTTACTCAAAATGTCAAGTGCACAAGGATGATTTTATATCTCATGGAAGATAAACACGTCAAAATGTTGATTTTAAACCTCTTTCTTGACATTTGTTGTTACAGTTGGACAATGAAGCAAGTGATAATAAGAATCGCTATCTTTCCATGTTTCTATCACTTTTAACTGCACTTGGTGTCTTCATCACTATTGAGGTTGGGTTTTTGCTTGTGGGGCACACCCATGAATACATAGATGGAACCTACAAATGAATTTCTTCCAACCTAAAAAGTAAATATATATATTCTTAACTTTAAATGATGGATACATATCGCATAATTGAAGAAAATCAAGTGTTTTCTCGTATACTTATTGACAAGGTCTATGACTTCAAATGTTTCCCTAGAGGATACACCAAGGAGGGAAAAAATGCACTAGTTGGACATCTGAATGTCCAATATTTCCAATTTCTTGTACTCAATGATGTTTCAATACTAAGGTACAAAGAATCAATTAGAGATACTAAGTGGTCAGAACAAGTTGAGTTATGGAGATGATGAAGGTCGACCTATAATTCCCATAAGGAAGACATATTTCTAAGCTTGCAAACAGAATAATGTCTATTTAAAACAACTAAACGAAGGGATGACATCATACATAAAAATGTGGAAAGACACTATCGAGAATGAGGATTCACCAACTGTTATAGAGGAATGGAAAACTAAAGTAGCGTATTGGGAAAGAGTTATTGATACATTAGAAGGAACCTATGATGATCATACAATAATATATGGAATTGATTCATCTTCTGAGCATTTTTGGCCCAAGAGAAGGCAAAGCATTGATGTTGATTGTAATGCACTCCATGTAATCTCAAGTACTATGGATGGAGATTTTGATAATGCAATAGATGAACCAATATATGTTGGATCCAAATGAAACAAGTCAAAGCCAACATTCAATCTGATGATTGATGTTGAGAAAGGAAGGATGTTGCTAGTTAGATCAGGAAATGAAGATGTAGGAGAGATGATTTGGACGGAAAAATCCATCTCATATGTATTTAGGTATAATGAAATTGAGAATCTTCATGTAAAGGTTGACTAGTGGAAGCCTACGTTAGGGGAATACAATGGAATTTTTTTAGAGCAATATTGGATACGAAATCCTGATGACAAAGAGCTTGGTTCTATTCTAATTAATACCATAGTGTGGGCATGGATGCCAAAGAAAGAACATTGCAAGAACAAATATCTTAAGATTAGATTTATATGATTCATGAATGTAAATTTTTTTTGAAGGATCTATTAATATACATTCAAACACACATTTCAATATTTGTTGTATATAAAATATTATCTTGATATTATTTTTGGAGTTTTATATTATTTAGTATTTCAATGTAATCATGTGTTGATACAAATTACATGACATTGCCATAAAATATGTAAGTTTCCATAAAATATTTAAGTTTTCAAAGCTTTATTTGACCAACATGACTTCTCACCATATCAAATATGCATAATCAAATTCAATAATACATTTAAAAACATCTTCTAAACTTGGTTTATTAAAACAATAGTGGGGTACCTAATTAGTATTCTATTTAATATAAATCATTTAAACACTTAATGAATAGATGCTAGACACTTGTAATAAAGTTTGAAGTAACTTTTCCTTAATATTCCTTATTATAATTGTTACAAATCCAATTTGCTATTTTGTTGCACTCTAATTTATAAAAAAATATTTTGGTCATTGAACAACACAACTAGACTTATAAAATATTTCCTCTTATAGATTTTGAAGTGGTGTCAACATTGTACTATTATAATAAATTTGTACTCAACTTAGGAAAAGCAGTTAGTGTCAATTTAAAATGGTCAATAATACTAAGACAATATTATATATTGTTTAAAAAACTTTATAGGTAAGAATTTTTTTACAAAATCTATTATTCATGAGTCAAATTTAATACATAAATATAAATATTAATGATAATAGAAATAATTTAAGAGATCTACGTTTTAGATGAATGTTAATATGTTATTTTCAATACAATATACTCAAACACTACAAGAACAAAAACTAAATATTTGTAATAAATAGTTTAGTCAATTTTCTCTCTTTCCTCTTGTATTTGAAAATAATCAAATTGTACTACTTTGTTACTATCTAATTTGTGATTGATTTTAATCACTAAAATGATTAGTAATTGAGTTGAGAGGCTCATCCTACAACCCACTATGAGGAGATGTGTAAGTTTGTCTATCTGTTTGTCCTCCTTTAAAATAAAAATTATGTTCTAAATAGAAAACTAGAAAAATGAATGCGTTGTAAAGTAATTAGAAGAAAAAATGTGTGAATTAGATGTTTAAATTTTATACTTTTCAAAAATATTGCTGCTAGAGATTCAAATAAACTATTTGAAGATCTATATTAACTAATTTATGTCAATATCAACTTCATATGTTTCTATATATATAAAAAAGAATCTTTTATGGTTAAAATTTCTATTGGTCTTATGTATACTCTACTTAGCATTCAAAAATATATTTTCAACAATGAAAAATAACACAATGTATTTTACACTCTAAACATGTTTGCACGTGAAGAAATTTGATCCCTACATTCTTACTTAAGATGGACCTATGTTGGTATATATTGGACATATTACTATGATCATTTGTCATTAAATAATTTTATACTTAATATGTATCTTGCATATTAATCTATTATTCATTAAGTAAGCCTCAATCAACTTAGTTTTTAACACAAAAGCACAAATAATAAATAATAAATAAATTATGCTACTACCCACATTCAACATTTAATTTGATCCTAAAAAAACATTTTCTCCTCAACTCTAAAATGGTGCAAATTTCCTACAATAGTATGAAATGATAATGGTGATGATGATTATCATCCACTAAGATCAAATATGGTATATAAGAAGGCAAAAAGATATTACCCAAAATTATTTCGAATTTTATTGTTATGCTCAAAAAGCATTAAAACAAGTGTTTCAAGCTCATCATAATTTTGTTTAGTTAAAAGATCAAGAAGGTTGGTAGCATCACAATATTTTGAAATTTAAATCCAATATGAGTATAAACTAGATGATCTATGAGATTTTTTAAATCTTCAATGACATTACTAGTGTTGCAAAGGTGATAGACTTTTAAATTGTGCAAACATTGTCTTAGTAATAATTGTAACTTAACACATACATGATATTTACTATATCAGATTATAATTAAATGGGTTAATAATAGTAAAATACAAACCATAAAAATATTAAAATAGATAATGTAAGTAATCCAAGATTAAGACGTGAAAGATTTGTTTTTGCAAGTTTATATGAATTTGTTTAATAAAGTTTATCGTGATAATTTTTTCACAAAAAATGATGAATATCTACATTAAAATAGTGAACTAAGTAAATTTCTAATTCTCCATTTTCAAAAAACTTAATCTAGTTAAAGTTATATATTCTAGATCCACTGAATACTTCCAAATTTAATGAAATATGTGTTTTGTGGTTTAATTTGACTTTCATTTCTAATGCTTTTGGTTGTTTTGTCTCTAGAATGTTTGGATGAGATTGGGTTTTCGATATTGAGCTCAACACATCTTCTCGAACTTCTTATCATTTGTTTATGATGGTGTCAATTTCCGGAAGTGGATAGTGACAAAGACCTTCTCGGATTGTGCCATTTTTTCATACGTTCTAATCTTAATTTATTGTAAATATAAATCTTAATAAAATTAAAAACATAATAAAAAACTGTTTAAAAAAATAATAAAAATTTAATAAAAACAGGAAAACGCATTGGTGAATAAAAAAAAAAAAAACATAATTAGATACCCTTGATATATAGAAATTAATTAGTGGCATCGTATTAGAAATGTTTATGTCCACGTGTTAACTTTAACATATAAATATTACATCTTAGACTTTTCTTAGACACTTTATGTGTTTTGCAGGTTAACTTCAACGGATATAAAAATATATGCTGGTCCTGTGTTGCATAATTTATGACAGCAAAGTCATGAGTGCTCTGCAACGGAGGATATGACGTATTGTTTATAGGAAAAAGTTTGTGGGAAATACCAACGTGCTTCCAGTATCGTATTTTAGGCGTGATGGACGGCACAACGAAATTTCTCCCCGTAATACAACCATAATGTACAGTGCTATTTTCCCATTAATTTGACTCACGCACATGGCTATCACCCCCGAGTTTAAAAAACTTCAGCTATCATGGCCAATCAGTTTCGACGGGCCGGAATTCTCACCTTGGTGTTGCTGCTTAGTGTTGGACTCTTGCAAAGTGCACTCCACAGTGGCCGTTCTATCAGCTTTTTGACCATTACTACTGCGGGTAAGGGTTTCTCGTAAATACTGCCTGAACACTATTTTGCATTTTAGTATAGATTCAGCTTTATCTTCAGAATTCAAACATGTATTAAATTGGGATGCAATTTTATGAATGTTGAGAATAGTAGAATTTAAGATTCGTCTGCTGTCGGGGTTGCTGCTGATGGTTGTATTGTTGTGCAAGGAAGTCCCAATGCCGGTGGTCGCTAGTACTCCCGAACGGCAGCACAACCCAGATACTCCAACTCTTTCACCAGCACATGTTACTCTTTCCCGTGACTCCCGATCAAAATCTCAACATGACAAGAATGTTCCAACTCCACCTGGATGTTGCACTGGACCATCAATTAAGAATGATCCGACTAGGGATTAATTCTCTTCTTCAATGACAAGAGAACTGCATCGTAACCTTAGTTCAGCTCAGGTTTGCAAATGTTAAAGGCCATGACAACATTAAGTAAAAGTTTGCCCAAATTAATACGAGTATGGTGGAAAAAAGAGATAATTGAAACATGAGTTTTCTAGTGTCAAGTTAACGAAAGGTTTTACAGTGAGATAAGGAAGTTGAATTCCTATGTATATAGTAAATATAAAGAGATGTTATAAAAAGTATGAAATAAAGAATGTATATGGTGAAGATAAAGAGATGGTTATAAAAAACTGTGAAATAAGAAAGTGGAATCTTTATGTATATGATAAAGACAAGGAGATAGTTACAAAAGGGTTTTTTCAAATACTTGCAATTGTCCATAATGAAAGAAGGATTGAATTCAAGCTATATAAAAAAACTTGAATTTGTATGTATATACATGGTAAAGATAAAGAAATGATTATAGATTTCTAAATAATTGGAATTGTATATAAAGAAAGATTGAATTGAAATATATATATATATATTATATATATATTATATATATATATATATATATATTATATATAGATTTAATATAGAAAATAAGTTTTATACCAAAGTGAATAAGTTTTATAAATAATGATAAGTTTTACTGCAAAGAATACGTAAAGACAAGGAGATAGTTACAAAAGGGTTTTTCCAAATACTTGCAATTATCCATAATGAAAGAAGGATTGAATTCAAGCTATATAAAAAAAGTTGAATTTGTATGTTTATACATAATAAAGATAAAGAAATGATTATAGAAAAGTTTTTTCTAAATACTTGCAATTGTATATAAAGAAAGATTAAATTGAAGCTTTCTTTCTCTCTCTCTATATATATAGAAGATAAGCTTTATACCAAAAGCGAATAAGTTTTATAAATAATGATAAGTTGCACTAAAAGTTTGAATATATTAGTAGTTTAAAATGGAAAAAAATGTAAGAATAATACAAATATTTATTTATTTATTCATTTGGTTAACTTTATTTAGAAAGTTGGAATCTATATAATTATATATATAGAAGATAAGCTTTATACCAAAAGCGAATAAGTTTTATAAATAATGATAAGTTGCACTAAAAGTTTGAATATATTAGTAGTTTAAAATGGAAAAAAATGTAAGAATAATATAAATATTTATTTATTTATTCATTTGGTTTACTTTATTTTAGAAAATTTGGAATATTAAAATACTTAAGAGTATGAATATAAATAAAGATGAAACTATTAATCTATATTATTAAGACCGAGATACTATTATAAATATATATTCTATCAGGTGTTCAATCATATATATATAGAGAGTAAGGATATTGTTACACTTTCATAGAAAGATATCGATATTATTGTTCTTACTTAATGTGTTAACCAAATATTGAATTCTAAGTTAAATGTGATGATTAGCGAGAAAGATTAGTAAAATGAAAAACAATATGAGATACACACACACACACACACATATATATATATATATATATATATAGAGTAAGGATATTGTTACACTTTCATGGAAGGATATCATTATTATTGTTCTTATTTAATGTGTTAACCAAATATTGAATTCTAAGTTAAATATGATTAACTAGAAAGATTCCTAAAATGAAAAACAATATGAGATACATGTGAATATGTGAATATTAGAAACATTATTTTTGTACCATAATTCACTATTAAGTCTTCGTAAAGAAAAGAGGGTGACATAATTTTTTGCTTACACTAGAGTGAAACTCTAAGGACATTTATGTTAAACTACAAGAAAAAACGTTTGATATATTCCTATAACATTAAAAATATAACATTACAGAATGCTACATTAGAGTCAAATTAAATATATATCATTGATCAACATTCAAGATAATTAGAATAAAAAATAACTTAAAAAAGTTATATTTTAATTGGAAAAATCATAATAAAACACTACTAACAAAAATAAAAAATTGTAAAAAGAAAAAAGTCATAGCAATATACACAGAGGATGCTTACCAACAACAAAACAAACCATATAAAAAAAGAACCAATACCAATCTATTCTAGATTTTATCAACCAACCTATTATGAGAAGTATCAAAAATAAGGTTTTGAAAACTAAGTTGCAAAATACAAAGATGCCTTATCATCTTTTAGATTAAAAAATTCATCATAATATTCATAAGTTAGCCAAATCATGTGTCAAATTATAAAGGTTGTTGCATATAGTTTTAGAAGGAAATGAATTATAGTGGTTTGAGCTTTTAGATTTCAATGGTTTAATTGATCTCTTCATAAAGGATATCATCAACCATGACAACATTAAGAATAAACAATTGTGAAAGCATGAATATGTAAATCCCTTCCAAAAATACCCTGAGCTTAAGTCAATTGCAGATTTCTTGAATATTCTGGAATCTAATGGACATGGGCGGGGCGCCAATGTCCACCCTATTCCCAAATATTCAAGAAATCTGCAATCTACTTAAGAATGCTCCAAAAATATGGTGAAGAGAAAATATTTTCATTATTATTTTATTATTAAGAAATGCTTAGTTTAATAATAATAATTTGTATTCCCCGGATGCGGGTGTTAGGCTGTGACATGAGGAAGCTGTTGAGCTGTCCACAGGGCAAGTGGCAGCCCAACACATTTAAGTTGCCCGCAAGTGTTGCGAGTACCAGGCAGTTAAGTCGCCAACAGATGAGCGCTTCGGGAACTCTCCTCCCCCGCGCAAAAACGTATAATGCTCCTCCTCCTCGCGTCAGATCAAGTCCGTTGCAACCTTGGGCATTCATGGCTGAAGTTGGCTCGCACATGGCTCGCAGATGGCACCGTCATTATAAGCCGGGACTTCGAGGCAAGGTATGGGTCTGCATTTGGTTCCTCTGGTTTTACTGTGTGCCTGGTATGTTGCAGGTCTCAACTGTTGACCGCGCAGAAGCTACCCCCCTGACCACTGTCAATCCCCCCCCGCTCTCTGAGCTGCGTCTCCTGAGCCGAGGGGCTGCAACATTGCCCGTCGTCCCTGCAAGCTCCCCTAGCAATTACAGTCCTCCCTTTAATCGGCTACTCACGCCCCTGTCTAGCAGTCACAGTTTTAAGTGGACCCCCTCGGCTCCTTGGCTCTCTGGTTCTTTAAGGCCTTTGCCCGTGCAGCTCCCCTTTCCTCCCACATTACAATGTCACCGGAACGCCTCTGAGCCAGTTGCAGGCGCGCTGGGTCCAGAGGCGGGCGAGGCAGAACCTCAGTCCCTCGCTCCTCAGATTCCCTATCTGATGATGCCAACAGTGCTCGACGTCGCAGAGGTAGACGCCGTGGGTCTGCTCAGGCCAGGCCATGCCAGCATAGTTTCCACCCATCCTCACGCTTTAGCTTCCCTGTTCGCCTGGAAGCAGATACATTTTATGTCTCAGTCAAGATTGAGAAATGTGGAAATGAGGCACCAGGTCCTTCTGCTGAAATCCAGCCTCCCTCTCTGCCAGCCCTGCCTCCGGACCAGCCTCCCTCGCTGCCAGCTCCTCAACCTCCTGCTTCTGTACCAGACTCGACCACGGCTGCAAAATCTTCAGGGGAGGCGAGAGCAGGCCCAAGCGCGCCAGCGGAGGATGATGCTCCCCACACCGACTCAAGCGAGCCAGATCCATACTCTTGCTGGGTGGTGGAGGAAATTCCTTCAACTTCTGTGGACGATTGATCTTCATCTTCAGGTTTCTAGTTTTCAAGGTTGGCTTTGTCTTTTGGGGAACAATAGCTACTTTCTCTCTCTTCTGATATGTAAAGCTGCTGCTCCAGCAATGGACGCACAGCCTTCGGTCTCTTTTTCTGTTACTTCTCACTATGTCAATGGCGGTGACTCAAGTCATGATGGTCTCTAGTTTACGGGTTTATATAGTGCTGGTTAAAGCCTACGCGGCTAATCCATATCTTAGTACTCCGGATTATAGATGGATTCCTGCTCTAGTTACTACTCTGTCAGGTCATGTTACACACAAGCTAGTCTTGGCTCATACTGCTGTAAATCCGAGGTTCGCCTCTCTGTAATTTTGTTTTTTGTACTATAATAGAATTTAGACTACTTTACAAAAAAAAAAAAAATTGTATTATTTTTCCCACTACAATGTGTAATGGTTTTATCATTTCTAATTTTATAAGATATTTTTTATTGAATTTTTGGAAAAATACATTAAGGATACGTTGAAATTACATAATTCAGCTATGAGTTATGCAGAATCTGAATATCTTAGAGACTTTTGAAAATGTCATTCCGTTTATACATTTTAAAAAGAATTAAACAATAAAAAAATATATTTTCACACAAACTTAAGGTGCTAAATTATAAACTAAATAATTAAAATGTAAAATAATTAAAATACATATTTAACAGCACTACATATATTTATACAAGTTATTATATGTAATAAATCACTATTTAAATATTTACATTCTTTTAATAAATAGTTATTATTTAGTGTATATTCATGGCTAAATGATATATCAGAGCTTTTACATTAATAAACTCAATAAATTATAAGACCTGTTGGATGTAACAAGTTTTTATGTTTTATTCATTGACGTATAAAATGATATATACAAATTATAGCTGTACATATTTTTTTTTCCGTGTCTAATTCTTTTTTCTCCTCGTGAGGAGCTGGTGTGAACTGACAAGATTTGTGATAGTGAGTTAAGACGCGATGAGACACGCTTGTAGAGTAGCAGATAGCATCCTCGCAGCTTTCCTGACCTGGCACATTGTCGTAAACTTTGAAAGTTTGCGAGAATGCACGATGATAGTTCTAGTTCTTCAACCACTAGAGTAGTGTTAACACGGTCACAGATTTGGCGTCGGGACAAGTTGGTGTACATTTAAAACTTTTCGGGAACCATGATGTTGGCATGCGCATAGCTTCTTGCATGACTTCACCTGATTACCTGAAACGAAAGGCAAATAATATTGAATTTTCTCGGAGGAGATGGTGTTGATTATGGCTTAAAATAATATTATTTTAATAAATAGGTAGGGGTTGTATTTAGCAGTTGTCTATAATGAGATTTTCTGGAAGTTTTATTGTTGGGTTTTTCCGGTCAAAATCTCGCAGCAATTTATTGGAATCGCAAGTTTGATAGCTAGTTTCTGCACAATCAAAATGTCCCATGGGTTTTTCAGGGTGGTGAATCCAAATATGCAGTTAAAAAACTATTTTCAGTGCAACAAATCAAGATTTAACCTCAATTTCTTCTACCGGATTCCGTCACCATAATCTCCAAAAAATCACATTATAGACAACTCCTTATATTTATATATTTATAGTAAGATTTGGCAAACTAGTTATTTAACCGTGGAGAGATATATATAGTTTAGTTATTTGTAGTCATTAACAAGGCTTTTTATTTAGGTTACTTTTTGCGATCAACTAAACAGTTAATGAAGGATAAAGATTAGTTTAGTTTAATGCTTACAGATTTTGTTTTATTATGTTATGGTGTGTTTTAATGGTAAATTTCATACAAATTATTGAAATAGTAAATTTGAATGGTTAAAATAATAACTTTAAATGGTTAAATTTATACAAAATGTTTGAAATTTTATACCTATTGTAAATCTTTATTTATATTTAAAAACACATTAAAAAAATAACAATCTCATGAGATATTATATTACTAGCTAAAATTATAAATATTTAATAAAGACATATCAATGTGTTTTTAAAACAAAACATTGATGTCAAAGTCACTAGATTTTCTTTATTAAAATGATTTATTTTATCTTTCAAAAGTTTTACTTTACAAAATGCATAGATATAACAATAAAATTATGTCACAGGGGCAGCGGTTTCAAGGTTCTGGGCCACAGAGCTGGAGAAGAAACATTGAATATGACAACTCTCCTAGGGAAGGTCACCCTGCCCATTTTATTAGAAACAACGAATTGCTTCTAAGAAATTTCTAATAGTTGTGAGACCTAGATGTTTGATTTTGTAAATTTCTAAGAGTTAAATTTTGTATAGATTAGCATAGTTTTCATTCAGTATTTCTTGCTTCAGTTTTATGATTCATGTTAAACACACACATGGCAGAAAGAATATGAAAGATCAAACATGAGAGTACAATTTTTATTAACAAGAGATATACATTTATAGTACATTATGTGATCGTTGGGTTCCACATTCCAAGGTCTCTTGGACTACTTAGTCTATTCAGCTTCCACACTAACCCATTTAGGATTAGGTGTCCAACATTCCCCCCCTTAATCCGAAGGGGTTATGTATGAATCCAAGAAGAGAGTTGTATACAAAATGTGTAAAAAATGCATGGCAGCACTAGGCTGAATGTGCTCTATGAAATGTTGGTATAAAGGGCGGTGGTTTAAGGATGACCACCAACACTGGAACGCTTAGTGCAGTTTTCGGAACTCTTCCAAAACTAGCAAGAAACTAAAGTCTTATGCTAGAGGAAGTGCTCCTATTGTTATAAAGAGGGAAACCTTCAACCATGAAAGGGAGGTCTCACCCCGTATAAAAGGGAGAACTTCAACCTGAAAAGGGAAGTCTCAACCTGTGATGGTTTAAGGATGACCAACAACTCTGGAATGCTTAATGCAATTCCTGGAACTCTTCCAAAACTCACAAGAAGCTGGAGTCTTCTGCTAGAGGAAGTGTTCTCAATTTTATTCCTGGAATTCTTCTGAAACTGGCAAGAAGATGAAGTCTTCTGCTAGAGGAAGTGTCCCACATTGCCAAATGAAGGCATGTTTATGGGCATCTTTGTCTCTGGCTACAACTCTGAAACTGGTGTGGGAGGTTGTGGCTCAGGCTTGCTTGATGTGGCTTTGAAGCTTGTAGATGACCATCATTTCTCCCCCTCTCATACAAGGTGATATGATGGAGAAAACTCAACTACAAGACTGTTCAATATTCTGGAACAAGTTCTAACATGTGTTTGGAATATCTTCTTGGTCGTTGATGCCCATTGCCAAGAAGCGATCCATCCAAGATGAATCTTTGTTCTTGCAGGACGTTTGTTTCCGAAGCATCTGTGTGAAGAATGACTGGTTTTATGACAGTGCTCACATGGATGAAGATCAAAACAATGATCTTTCAAATGGCCAACTCAGTCATAGTGTTGGCATTTCACGATATGTTGTTGTTGTTGTTGTTGTGGAAGAGGGGCAGAATCTGGAACAATTGGAGGTGAACTGTCATGAAGAGCATATGAACTGTTATGAATGAATCCAACACTCTGAAACTGAATGGGCTTTGAGTAGTCTGGAATATGAAAGGACAAGTCCTTGTCATATCCAAGACTCGTTCTGTGCTTGTTGTGGACAAGCTGTTCCCAAGGTCTGATGATGGGCTTGGGAAGTGTGGACTGAGTTTCTGCATCTACATGTACAACTGTTGCTTTATCTGAATGAACTATAACATTATTGTCTTGCTGTTTATGGGAGTATGTTTCAATCTTCTGAACAGAAACAGGTTCAGAATGATGACTCCACTGCTGTAATTCTTCTTATTGTAGCTGAGATTCAAGCTACAAAAAATCAATATTTTCCTGTGCATTTTGTAGACATGTTTGAATTTCTGAGAGAGCTCCTATGTTGATTTGTAATGTGTCATCAAAAGTAGATGGTATAAGAGTTTTCATGAACTCTAATACTTCACTGATTCTGGCCATTTTTCTTCAATGTCAGATTTACACCTTAAAAACTGATCACAATTATTACTTAATGCAGAAAAGTAATATCCACTCACACTACACAGCAATATCTTGTATAAATGTGCAGCAAATGAATCAGGGAATCAATGCATATATATGTAGATAGAAACTATAATGGGTTTTAAATACAATGCCACACTAGGGCAGCAGCAACTGCAAACTTGCTTGGATCCTTCAAGTACTCATTCACTTTCAAATCAGAAATGATGGCTATCAAAACTTCAATAATTATACCACCATGTCATGGGCATTGGAATGAATCTCTAGTACGCTGAAACAGCAGTGATAGACCTCCTTACATGTCCAAATACTTAGCAAACTATATAGTGCTGGTCCTTTGGCTTATATTAGTCAACAATATATTGTTTTGTGGTGCCCACAATGTCAGAATAAACTCCACACTCAAGTGTATCACAGCTATTTTCAACAGAGGTGGTGCATTCTTTGTTGTTAGTTCATGTACATATATAATATGCTAGATAAATACTTGTGGAAGAACTTCAAAATTTTAATTTGATATCAACTTTAGACCCAGTGAGCATACATCATATTAATAATACCAGCGTATGTATGAAAGCAACAATGTATTAAAACGATCCAAAACTGGAGCAGGAATAGAATTCAGTTACGCCATTCATATACCATAACTATGCTACCATTGTCATAAAAACTTCGTCATATATAACATTGTGTGTGTCGTGCACTCTCTCCACTTCGGCGCCCTTCATATTTCTCCTTAATATATTATAAACCCATCATATATGTGAAACATTACGAACCATTCAAAAATATATCCTCCTCTTAAATCAATGATTGATAAAGTTCATTCAATATATAATAAGAGCAACGCATACGCAAAATATATGCCTCCAACAATGCACTAAACAACATTCAATTCGCATCATTCAACGACTTATCAAAGACTCAACGAAAACCAGCATAAGACATCAAAGAGCATATACTGAAAAGAAGAATGTATCAACTTCACTGTATGTCATTTAATCATCAACCAACTCATGGATTTCAAAATAGAGCAACCCTTCAAATCTATTCAACGACCTCCATGCAGAATTTCAGAAGTAGTTATCGGAGCTTCAACGCATTTTTTTTTTTCAAGACTGCAAATTCTACACCAGGCTTTCTCTGATAGTGGAAATCCTTTAAAAGCTAGCTTTATAAAACCTGCAAGTTTTGCTCAACAAATTCCTGTAAACTCTACGTTGAACTCCATACCAAAGACTTCTTTATCTCTTCAGACTTCTAGCGGGGCTTCTGAGGCAGCTACTACTCCCATACCCTTGGCAGGCGGTCTGAATCACCAACCAATTCGTAAGTTACAAGCTGACCTTCCGATTGCAAGAAAACATTCCCTTCAGCGATTTCTTGAGAAATGCAAAGATAGGCTGATGACTAAGGCTCCCTACCTGGGCTCGCTTGCACCTATGAAGTCAAAACGCTATTCATTTCCGCTGCGCTAAATATCTTCACCAAAAATTACATACAAAGTGCACTAAGACCATCAAACGCTATTCATATACTATGAATAGAACTTTGTTGCGCCAAAGATCTTCACTAAACATTATATGCAAATAAATGTTATTGAAATTTCAATATTATATGCTGTCGTAATTTAAATTTCAATACTTGTCAACGGGCTAGACCACTGTATGTCAGGCCAGACCTGTAATGCCTTCTTGATTGTGCGACGAGTGGGCGCCAGGCGACCGAGCGTGCACGCGAAGGGCAGGTGAGTAGCGACGAACCAGCGGGCGCACAGGCAGCAGCACATGGGAAAGCGACAATTACACGAACTTCATGTGATGAAAGAAGTGTGACTTTACAACGCTTAGAAAAATGGCATGGAACGATGACGTTCTTATACCCGATGTGTGTGGGCATATCCGAGGGGTTGGCCGACTGTTCCATGGCGGATTTGAGGTTGTGTAAACCACACGTTAGGGGGTCGGTTGGGTAGCCACCACCCTCACCAAATGTGCGTATATATGGATACCGTTTGGCGTTCATTTGGATCAACTCAACTCATTCGAACATCATACATCTACGAAGAGGCAAGAGAGTGCACAGTTTTGGAGGAGTAATGCGCATAGCTCATGCACATCACTTGGTAAAGGCGCAGTTTGGATTCTTGTTGATGGGTGGCAAGGTGTGCCAGCTGTTGGTTGCAGATTTGTGCAGGGCTTGAGGAGGAGTTCTTGTTGTCTCGAGTGAGCACCCTCCTACCGTGCAAGATTGGCACGAACGTTGTAAAGGCAGGTTTATGCCTCGGTTGTAAAATTGACTAAGTATAGACTTGGAGTTTTGCCAAGTATACTTGATGATTGTATTATTGAAAGACTGATATATTATATTGTTGGCAGACTTGTTCGGGAGTTGCCCCTCCCCTTTATATCGTGCAATTGTTGTTCTCTTTTATAATTGTTGTGTATAATGAATAAAGTCTGGGTGTTCATTGATATAAAGGATACCTAATATCACACTTGGTTGAGAAGCACAAACTAAGTACATGGTTGTGAATTAGGCATAGTCCATGTGCACAAGTATTGTTAAAAAGAAAGTGTTCGGTGGTGCCACACCTCGCCGGCACGGTTGAAAGACCACCGTAGGCTTGGGGGGGGTCTGATAGGTGGTACCAGAGCTCAGTTGGGCCGGGTTGATGAAGTGGTGAAGCTTGTGAAGAAGTGACTGTGGTGATAGGTTCCTGCAGGGAAAGAGGTTGATGAAACACTTCCTGATAAGTGTTGCATCAAGGACTTGGGTTGCAGGTGAAGTCGGTGCGTGGTCGAGACTAGGTTGCAAAGAAGGAGAAGGCTATTAGAAATGGTTGAATCCCAGGTTGGCTCTGGTCATGATGCCAAGGATACTACCCTTGGACTGATGCAGAAAGTGTTTGAAAGAATGGAGTACTTGGAAGATCATTTTGAAAGGAATATTGATGTGGTTGTGAAAGAGCAAGAGGCCACTTTGAAAATGAAAGATGAACTTGATAAACTCCGAACTCAACACGAGTACATTGATCTTATGTGTAAACAACTTGAAATAAGGGTCAAGGAGGTTGAAGCAGCAAGGGACCAGGGTCCTGCAGAGATCGTGGAGTTGAAGAAATCTCTTGACAAAGCCAAGGATGAGATAGCGGTGTTGAAGAAGGTCGTGAGGCATGGCTCAAGTGGAGGAGTGCCTCATGTGAAAGTCAAAGAACCGGAATCATTCGATGGTACAAGGAGTGCAAAGACTCTTGGCAACATTTTGTGGGACATGGAGCAATACTTGGAATGGTTGGGTCTATCTGATGATGAGGCAAAGGTCAAGGTAGCTGCTCAGTTTCTAACAAAGGATGCTAAGATGTGGTGGTGAAGGAGGATGGACCAGATTGCCAGTGGCAATGCTATTGACATCACTTCGTGGGATAATATGAAAGGAGCTTTGCAGGCCCATTTTAGTCCTGAGGGTGAAACATGGGAAATAAGGATGAATATTAAATTCATAAAGCAGACAGGGAACCTTCAAACATATCAGTGGGAGTTTGCAAGTGTGGACCTTGAACTTCCTGACATGGCGGAGAGAGACAAGGTGTTTAACTTCATTATTGGGTTGAAGCCTTGGGCTCGCAATGAGGTGAAGAGACAAAGGATTAGAACACTTGAAGAAGCTTTTGCTACTGTGGACAGGTTGGTGGAGCAATATGATGAGACTTCTGATGATAGGAAGAATAAGTCTGACAAGACGAAATATAAGAAGAGAAATGATGCTTCAAAATCAGATGATAGTTCGAAGACGAAGAGAGTATTGAAGTGTTGGATATGTGCTGGACCACATACTGTGAAGAATTGTCCTTCTAGATTGAAAGTGGCTGCTATAGCACAATCTAATGCGAAAGAGGAAGGTTCTTCTGTGGGGATGATGCAGATACTTGGAGTTGCTACTACTACAGAGGTGATCTATCGGAAGGATTGTGAGAGGAATAAGTTGGAGTATGTTCAGATGAAAGTTGGAGGTGCTGATATACTCACTATGGTAGATACTGGGGCTTCTCACAACTTCATGGGTGAAGATACTACAAGAAGGATTGGGCTGAAACATGTACCTATCAAGGCACATATGAAGACAGTGAATTCTCCTCCAGATGAAGTTCTTGGTGTAGTTGAACAAGTGGACACAACACTTGTTGAATGGACCGGGAAGGTGCACTTCACGATAGTGTAGATTGATGACTATGAGGCTGTGCTGGGGATGCAATTTATGAAACAATATGATGCTATGATTGTTCCACATTTGAAGAAGCTGTAGATTTATGATGGAAGGGTAGATGTACCCATTGGTGTGCCTACCTTTGGTATGACTAGGCCTGATTGTAAATTGCGAGTGATACAAATGGAGGATGAGAAGAAATTGGGTGACATGAGGTAGCGGTTGTCCACGGTTGAGACAAAGCTTACTGAGCAGTCATTGGTCATCAAGACACTTTCAGATATTATCTTGGAATTATCAAGAAGGCTAGAAGTGGTTGAAGATGATGATGATGATGAGGAGTTATATGTGAGGTCGGATGTTCGAGAGGAGGATCGGGTCAGTTATCTAAAAAGGATTGAGATTGAGGATCCTGATAGATGGATCGAGATGATTAGTGAGGGTGAGATTTCCGGCTCTAACCCCTCTACATCTTCTTAGATGGACAAGAAGATGGGGCTCATTGTTAGCTACTCATGGCAGTGAGTCCTTAAAACAGTTGAGCAGGTATGATGGTGCAGGGATGGCTTGGCATCAAGCATCATGACATGTTGCAGATGAGATGAGGACTACTTCATGGACCTGAGCATGGCTTATTCTTAATGAGTTAAGGATGTGGTAGATGTTTTGAGAAGTGACTGATGGTGATATGAGTTTGTTCACTCTCATGGCTTGAGCATGATGGTTGGATTAGCTACCCAACTAGTTCAAACATGGGGTCGCGAAGTGTACAGAGGTATGTTGACATTATGTTGGAGTATCATGGCAGCAGTTCACATGGGACACATGACAGATTGAGGTGATTATGGAGATGAGATGTTGGCACATGGTTGAGATGTGTTAGCACTTGTTGATGACATGATGGAGTTTGACACATTGTTGCAGTGGACATGTAGCTTGAGTTGGAGGGACCAGCCTTCCATGGTGGAGAGCAGCATGGGGAGATTGTGATAGGGTGGTCGATGATCACGGACATCTATGACATAGATTGGTCTAGATTATCTTGGTAGCAGATTGTTGCTGAGATGAGACATAGTGGAGATGGATTCCTACATATGTTGCAGGGATGTTTGCCATATGTGGAGGAGTTGACATCATGGATTGGTGTTTGGGGATGTTGTCGAGGATGACAATGACTTTAGGTGGAGGAGGATGTAACGCCTTCTTGATTGTGCAACGAGCGGCCGTCGGGCGACCGGCCATGCACGCAACGGGCGGGTGAGTAGCGATGAACCAGCGGGTGCGCACGATGGGCATGGAGGTAGCAGCACATGGGAAAGTGACGATTACATGAACTTCATGCAACGAAAGAAGTGTGACTTTACGACACTTAACAAAATGGCATGGAACGATGGCGTTCTTATACCCGATGTGCGTGGGCATATCTGAGGGGCTGGCCGACTGTTCCATTGCGGATTTGAGGGTGTGTAAAACACACGTTAGGGGGTCGACTGGGTAGCCACCACCCTCACCAAACGTGCGTATATATGGATAGCATTTGGCATTCATTTGGATCAACTCAACTCATTCGAACATCATACATCTACGAAGAGGCAAGAGAGTGCGCAGTTTTGGAGGAGTAATGCGCATAGCTCATGCGCATCACTTGGTAAAGGCGCAGTTTGGATTCTTGTTGATGGTTGGCAAGGTGTGTCGTATGTTGGTTGCAGATTTGTGCAGGGCTTGAGGAGAAGTTCTTGGTGTCTTGGGTGAGCACCCTCCTACTGTGCAAGATTGGCACGAATGTTGTAAAGGCAGGTTTATGCCTTGGTTGTAAAATTAACTAAGTATAGATTTGGAGTTTTGCCAAGTATACTTGATGATTGTATTATTGAAATACTGATATAATATATTGTTGGGAAGACTTGTTCGGGAGTTGCCCCTCCCCTTTATATCGTGCAATTGTTGTTCTCTTTTATAATTGCTGTGAATAATGAATAAAGTATGGGTGTTCATTGATATAAAGGATAACTAATATCATACTTGGTTGAGAAGAACAAACTAAGTACACGATTGTGAATTAGGCGTAGTCCATGTGCACAAGTATTGTTAAAAAGAAAGTGTTCGATGGTGCCACACCTCGTTGGCATGGTTGAAAGACCACCTTAGGCTTGGGGGCATGACAAGACCATTCGAACTTGAGGCGTAGCTGAGGCTGTCACCTGTACTAACCATTGGGCTAGCAAATATGGACCTGTATACTGCAACTCCCTGCCATCGCTTGGATCCAAAAACTCGATCCACACTCGTGCAAGCCTTGCTTTCACCCTTGTTCGTAGCTCAGCTCAAGCATTGCTGCGTTGTGCAACGGTAAGACATGGCGCTTTGTAGACGGAGGGTCCCAGGTTCAAACCACAGCATTGCCAACTCGAGATCCCATTCTCTCTAAGCTTCCATTGCTCAGAAAATGTAGCAGAAATAGGCATCCAAATCTTTGAAGAGTAGGTAGACCAGCACCCAATCGCTCTCAACTGATAGGGAGCGGGAGTTGGTTGTCAAAATGACAATGGTGTGAAAGGTAGCGAGAGCCACTGCACAACCTTCACAATCAGCGAGTTAAGAGTCGATCAACTGAAGAATCTCCATGACATGGATATTGTAGCGCCTGATTCCTCAGTCTACACAACAACACATAATGTGTTTTCGTCCAAGGATCAAACGAGAGAGCCTATGTAGGATGAACACGAAGAGGGCACGACTGTCTACAAGCAGAGGGAAAAACATTCATTCCTTTGAAGAAGAAGAACAACTAAACGTCGCCCCCATTTCAAAAAATGCAAAACAGGAATGAACAGTGTAAGAAATGAATAGCATTGAATCAGGCCATGTCAGGCCATTCACAAAGACAGCTTAAACGTTTCAAAATGACAACGCTATTCACAAAAAAAAAATTTATTAATATACAGTGCTTCTGTCTGGACAGTATGGACAGATGCATTATGAGGCAGCGCTGGAAAAGAATATGGAAGAGGCAGGTTATTTTAGGACATAGGAGAATAAGGCAGAGGCAGAGCAGTGCTGGAATAAGGCAGAGGCAAAGGTCAGAGATGTCAATTAGCAGCTGATTTCAGGCAGAAAATTCTTAGGATAGAGCGCATGCAGTGTCAGGAGTAGCTAATTATATGGAGGAGCAGCGCAGGCAGCGGTATTAATAGGTTGCAGCTAAAATTTAGCTGAATAAATATTCATGTGAAAAT
This sequence comes from Pinus taeda, assembly GCA_000404065.3. Classification (NCBI taxonomy): domain Eukaryota; kingdom Viridiplantae; phylum Streptophyta; class Pinopsida; order Pinales; family Pinaceae; genus Pinus; species Pinus taeda. The sequence goes on along the minus strand of APFE030668089.1, from coordinate 58,392 downwards.
GTTCATGAAGTTTATGGCAGAAATAAATTGCATAGAGAGGCCATAAAAAAAATGGCTCAAATTAATTATGCAGGGCAGGAATACACCTGCTCTAATACCATGCTAAACACACACATGGCAGAAAGAATATGAAAGATCAAACATGAGAGTACAATTTTTATTAACAAGAGATATACATTTATAGTACATTATGCGACCATTGGGTTCCACATCCCAAGGTCTCTTGGACTACTTAGTCTATTCAACTTCCACACTAACCCATTTAGGATTAGGTGTCCAATAATTCAATTACTTATACATGTTATGATTTCTGTATGATTTTTGGATGATTTTGGTTTACAATCAGGACAACCAAAGATTTAAGTTAAATTCTCTTTCTAACAAATTATGAATCAGAACTAAAAATCATCCTTTTCCATTTCTTGAATTGTTTCTTGAATTCCAATTTATGATTTGATGCAATGGTAATGTTGTTGGAGTAGAACTCTGACGAGGGACAATGAGGACCTCCTAAGTTAGGAGTCTTTTCTCTTACTTTCTACACATCACAAACTACTTCTCTTTAGGTTCTCTTCTTTAGGACAGTATTGTGGGGAAGGACAACTCGAACCTCCTAAGTTAGGAGCTTCTTCCTTTGGTTACTACACCTTGAATTAGAGACCTTCTAGCTTTTTTAAACTTAGAACTTATTTGTAATATGTGTTTCCCTCAACCTTTGAGCCTTTGCTTCCGAAATTGACTTTACCTGAAATCCAAATACTTTGGAAGTGCTCCCAAGTCTACAAACCTGGATTGACAAGTAAAACACGTGTTAGTCTACTTAGTAAATTGACCTGACATTTTTGGCATTGTTTCTGAGGAAGCACATTAAGATTTAATCAAATTGGGAAGCTTTAAACAAAAGTAAAATTAAAAATTTGTAGTTAGGATTTTTCCATTATGATTTTATATGACTAGAAAAAGAGACGAAAGGTATATCCAAAAAAAAAAACCCAACCAACTAACAAAAACTCATTAACTACAAGATCCATTTGCAAAACAAAGATCTACAAAAATGATGTTAAGGAATTCATTTAAATAAGGAGAGTATGCCACCACAAGGATATTCTTAAACACTGTACATGATTTAGAATGGTCACTAGGGATGAATTTTCATTTCAAAAGATAGAAGAGCAATAAAGCATCCATGAAGAGGGTCCACAAGAAAATAATTTAGAAACTTCTTCTAGTTATCTTTGTAAAGAGATAAATAAATTATGGATCACGTGCAATAAAATTAAAGCAATAGAGCTAGAAATTGAAGGATAACTAGAATATGTACCACAAGATCCCTTGTGCATTCATGATTTTGAACAAGTTCCACAAAAAGAACTTTGTGTTATGAGAGTTGAGGAGAATCAAAGACTTAAAGATCACACTCAAAATTGGTTTCAACTAGTCATTACGCCACAACACCACTCCATTTTTCAACATTCCTTAGCTTCAAATCTTGATGATCAACTAAGTTTTCATGTCCAAGCATTATTAAGGTATATTCTTCAAACTTTGATGTAAGTCTACATATGATTTTATTATGCAAATGGATGCATTGGAAATTCTCTTTTACTTGAGAGAATGACTTGTTTTTATACAATAGAATAGGATAGAATAGAATAGAATAAATAAATAAGTAGAACAAGTTCACAATAAGACTTTTGGTTCAAACTCTCATAAATAAATTCTTCAAATCATTGTTCAATATTCATTTGGAAGGATTTCATGGCAACATGAAAGATCATTTTGAAACCATGTCTTTAAGGAAGGTATCTCTTGAAATATAGTTTTTAAATCCATTTTTAAATTTTCAATTTGGATCACAATAAATAAAAAAATGATCAAAATAAAAACTAGGACTCAAGTGAAAATTTGAGGACAGAGTTAGCACAAGCTTGATTGGAGAGGCCTAATACAAACATTTTAATAGAATATTTATAGAGAAGCTATCCCTTTGAATATATTTTCCAAATCCATTTTAAAGACCTCAATCTGATATCATATGAAAAAATTATGCTCAAAATACTGACTACTTTTCGAACAATCTGCATGGTGACAATTCTAGGTCTTGACTGTTCATTGGCGTCTTTAACATATAAAATCATATTATTTTCAAAACCTCTTTAGATGGGAGATATATATTCAATTATATATCAATACACAATTTGAATCATCCAATTTGGAGGAACAATTCAAAAGTGATGCCACACTTATTGACTGCATGTCTTAAAATCAACATAGTGAAACTTTGTCTTTTAAGTTTGTTCATCAAAAATTTTGTCATATCAAACATAATGATTTTACAATCATGTTTCCATTGGATATACAAAACGGAATCTAATTTAATATCCAGTTTCAATCACATCTACCTGATCTTTAACGAAAATGTTACACTCGAAATATTGAGCATTGGTCTAGTCGAATATTCACAAGCAACTGTATCAAACATGGTACTCTTAATCATTTTTAACATATCATTTTAAACCATTTTAAAACTTGTTTATATTGGAAGTTTCCATATTAATTCACTTTAACTTGAATTTGGAATCACTCTAATTGGACATAGAACAAATATTTTGTGAACAAAATACCAATAGGAGGTCTAGGTTGGCCACCATTCTTCAAAGGGTAAACAAATGCACTTTATTTTTATATCATATTTGGACTTGTTGTTAAGAATTTCTTGTAATTATTTTACATATTTCTTGGATGAAGAGAGAGTTTGCACCTTTCTTCCTCTGTCATATAATATTGTATTGCAGACAAATGCTATGCTTTTGTAGGTCATAGGAATATTTAAGGAGTGAACTCCATGGATGAAGGACTTTTCAGAGCCAATTTGCAAAAATTCATATATCAGAATATGAAATGAAAATATTCAAATCAAAGGAAAGTAGAATTCATGGATGTTGAGCTCATCCAAAGAAACTCAAACTCGTCAAGTTTTCTTTCAGTTGTTGACCAACAACACCAACAACCCTATAAGATGAATCAGGATTAAGGTAAAAGACATGAATCTAATCATCAAAAGAATAAGTCAAGTTTTGTACCATGGAAATTCACATCCATTTCCAAAGAAGCCTTTCATAAGCCATAGTGTTCATGATTTCATTCAGATCTACCATGTTGAAGTCCAGAAATATTATCTACCTATTCATCTACTCCTAGATCATGATTTCAATCTATCTTACTTTCATAAGCTTTCCATCTTTCCTAAATTCATTATACCCCTCCATCCATAAAAGAAAATAATAAAAAAATAAGAAAAATTCAAAAATAATAAGGAGGTTGGTTGTGGAAATCTATGCTACTGGCAGAATAAAACTGGAATTCATATCGGAAAAACAAACTTGTTTGGCCAATATGAACTCTCTTTTATGTTTTTCAATTTCATTTTGTAGAATCATCCTCATCCTCCATATTTCAAAGACTTTAGGACAAGTCTCAAGATCATGAAGGGATAAGATTCATAATAAACCAAGAAATTATGCAACTGGTTTAATGTCAAGAGGTTGTATTGTAGAAGGGATCTGAAACATAATAATCAATATTTATTAGTAAGGGAACTGAACAAGATCAATTTCATATGCTATTGTGGAAGGGACCTTATTATTCTTAAAATCAACATCAAAGGGACTTGAGAAGCAACTACAAGCATCTATAATCTAGCAAAATCATTCAGTTGAATTCATTTTGAGGTCAAAGTATCGTCATCATTAGCAAAAGTTCAAGTGTTGACAAAAGAGCTAAGGTTACCATCAACAGAAGAAAAGCATTGACAATGAGCTATCAAGAAAAAGGAAAGTACCGTAAGTTTAAAGTATTCTTAATGTCTTCGATTTTGGAATTTTTTCTAAGATTGATAAATGATGCAAGACCATCCAGCTAAGGCCATCATGACTGGGTGTTGGTCTTAGCCAAGAAGGATAGGTTCAAAAAAATTTAATTTCATTTACGTTTGATGAATAAAACAGTGTCTAGGAATTAGTTTGTTTAATTATTAATTAGTTAAGAAACATTAGAAACAATATAGTTAGGGTAATGTCACAGCAATTGCATTGTTTTGTCATTTTCTTATTCCATCTTATAGGTGTCTTTGTATAAACAAAAAATGTAATATTGTAACTCCTACAGTACAAGAAAACCCAACAAGATTATCAACGATGTAACTATAAAGGGTAACTGTATGGAACTAAGAACAACTTGAGTAACTGCTCCAGCACAATATAAAAATCAATATAATACAATCATGGAGGGGTTCAGCATATGAGCACACAAATACAATAATATAGAGAATAATTTCTTTCATACGAAAATATTCGAGTCCATCTGTAATAGTTCTTTGTGATATCCATTTATTTTTCCTTTAGTTATTGAGCAAACTAAACTAAGCACATATTGTGCATTCCTATACTTTTCAGTTATTTTCTTTCTTAAAGAACAAAACGCAGGCAAAGAAAATTGCACGAATATTTCCAGTATGAAGGCTGGCCATCAACATACAGAGTTCACAAAAGAAATCCAAGCACAATTATGAATAGTTCAACCAAGAACGAGATTGTACATGCTCAGCAACAAAACCCGGGACAGATGTAACAAAGTATAACCAAATACACTGTTTAATTCCTTTCATTCCAACAATGAAAGATATTTTTACACATATAGTAGGTCAAGGATAACCCTTCGAATGGCAGAAGAACCAAATGAACTAGCATAACCCTAAGAGTGAGGGTTTTGGAAGGCCACCCTCCAAAACAGTGTTTTACAATTACAAAATTATGGAATAAAAACAAGGGTTTGTACCAAACTAACCTAGGTCACATAGCAACGATAGAGGATTACAAGTGAATGAGGACTGGGACTCTGCCCAACAAACCGACAGAGACCAAACATTAAAAGCAAAATGATAACAGAGGCAGAGCCTACCGAGAAAAAGCCGTAGCGCTCACCTTAACCATGCTAAAGAGAAAACCCCCGACCTGCGTAATCAAAACAGGACAACACTGTCAGCCCAAATGTCAGCAGAGTAAAAGGAAAAAAGCAAATGAAGAATAAGGAATTGTATGTACAGTGAAGAAATAATTTACTTGGAGGTTTAGCCATGCGGAATGAATGCAAACCCACTGAGCCACAATCCACAATGACAACCTGAGACTGAGGAGCAGTCTTCATTAGAACGAGAGAAAGACAAAGAGAAAAACGAATCAAGGAGAGACAACCTACCTGAAGAGAACTGTGAAGTAGAGGAGGTCACCACGATTGTGACCTGTAGCATGCAAACCCATTAATCAAATTTAACAAGAAAAATAACCTCAATAAAATGAGAACAGTGGAGCAAATACAAGTTTAGCAACCGAACAGACAAACACTGTAGCCATTCTCTTACACAGATGAGTGAAACCATCACACCGTGCTGAAGCAACCGAGCAACGAAGCCACCAGGACAAACGAAGGTGACATATCAACAAGCAGCACAACCCATAGCCAGGCGCACACAGAGCCATGGCTGGCATCCATACATTTGGAGCACGAAACATCACTTCCATACCAAACCTTTAACACAGCAAAGTCGTAAGAGAAAAAATGACAAAATCACAATAGAAGGTAGGGTTTTGGTGTAAACCAAGAAGTAGGAAGCATAACCAAGGCAAGTACCAGCAACACGGCAGAGTTAATGTCTGTCATAAATGCCACCCATCGTAATCTAGAACCATCCTATGATTAAAGTCTAATCACCAGTGTTAAGTCCCAAATCATACATTAATCATTTAATTATTTATTAGCACAATCATATAATATTCTCAACCATTATAATGTGGAATTGTCGGTTTGTCCCATCATAGTAGTATTAGAGTAGGATTTAGTGTTTTTCCCTAAAAAATGGAAGTTGGAAGATGAGGATGCGGAAGAGCTGCTCGGAGAGCAGTAGATGAAGGATTGCAAGAAGAAATGAGGATCCTTACTGCCCGTTTGGAGGCAGTTGAAGCGAGAAGGAGAAGGGATCTAGAGGTAAGAGATGGCAGTGAAGAAGAAGCGATAGTGACAACAGATGGATCAGATGAAGAAGGGCTAGAAATGAGACTGTTGAGGTCAGTCCTATTGGCGAGTAGCAAGCCTAAACCAGAAATCCCAAAATATGACGGAAACTTGTCCACAGAGGTTGTGTTGGACTGTATCAGTGAAGTGAACAAATATTTTGAGTGTGAAGAGGTTGGTGAAGATCAGAGAGTTAAGTACGATGCAACAAAGCCGAAGGGACATGCAGCCCTGTGGTGGGACAGTGTCCAAATAGAGAGGAGGATGAACAAGTTGCCAATCAAGAAATGGTCAAGGATGGTGGGCAAGTTGAAAGGCAGGTTTCTACCTAAGGATTACCAAATTGCACTACATCGACAAGTGCAGAATCTGAAGCAGAAAGGGTTGACAATAAGGGAGTACACTGAAGAATTCTACCTGGTAAATTTATGAGTTGGTTATACAGAGGACACCTTGGAGAAAACAAAAAGGTACTTGAATGGTTTAAGGTTAGAAATATTATATGAAAGCAGCATTCTTTCCTCGAAGAACATAGAAGAAGCATACCAAAGTGCTATGAAAGTAGAGGAGAAGATCGCCAGGAAACAAAATGCTAGGAGAGGAAGGGGAACTAACAGAGGAAGAGGACAGTCTTATGGTAGAGGACGAACTCCCAGCAATAGTGAAGAAGGCAGCAGTTCCAAAGCTTCCGGGATAGTAGAAAAAGGTGACAGCACGAGAGGTGGTAGGCCATATCAGTGAGGAAGGGGAAATGGCTGAGGTAGAGGAGCTAACTCTTAGTGCTACATGTGCCATAAGTGGGGGCACAAATATTTTGAGTGTCTTGTTGTGGAACAAGCTCGATAGAGAGGTGCATATGTCGCATAGCCAGAGGCATCATAGGCACCTCCCCAAGAAGCAAAAAATGTGTCGAAAACAAGGGAAGCCTTAGTTTTCAACAAGGTGTTGTTGAAACCAGCCAAAGAAACAGTAGAACAAACTCAAAGGAGAGCCTTGTTCCAGACAGTTTGGAAGTTGCACTGTAAGTGTTGCAAGTTGATTATCGATAGTGGAAGCACAGATAACCTGCTTACCATGGAGATGGTGGAGAAGTTGGGGTTGAAGCGATTGAAGCACCCCACTCCTTACAAGGTATCATGGCTGCAAAAGGCCATCAGTTGTTGGTGGATGAGCATTGCGAAGTGGAGTTCCATATCAACAGATATAAGGATAAGGTTACTTGTGATATAATGCCGATGGATGTATGTGACATACTGCTAGGCGGGCGATGGCAGTATGATAGGAAGGTAGTACATGACAGGAAGACAAACTATTATAAGTTTGTCAAAGATGGGACCAAGAACACGCCTGTGCCAATCAAGGAGGAAGAGATAGCAGAAACAATTGGTACAGGAGTGTTACTAATGGGCGGAAAACAATTTTTGAAATAGATTGAAGATAGTGAATTAAGCTATGCTGTTGTAAGAAGAGCGAAGATGATGCTGCTACACACAGAGGTGTCAGATTTTCCCACGGAAATTCAGCAGATGCTATAGGAATTTAGCGATATAGTGGTGGATGACTTACCAAATAAATTGCCCCCTAAGAGAAGTATAATTCATCATATTGACTTTATACCCGGAACAAGTTTGTCGAATAAGGAAGTGTATCGAATGAGCTCCAAAGATAATGAGGAGATCAAAAAATAGGTGCAGGAATTGCTAGATAAAGGGCTGACAAGGGAGAGTTTGAGCCCCTGCGTAGTTCCAATAGTTCTCACTCCCAAGAAAGGAGGAGAATGGCGAATGTGCATAGACTCGAGGGCCATCAGTAAGATTACCATCCAGTATAGGTTTCCACTGACACGGATGGACAACATGATGGACTACCTGAGTGAGGCAGCATATTTTTCAAAG
>APFE030668089.1:28239-48524 GCA_000404065.3 Pinus taeda | reverse complement strand
TGGTCTACCTAAGTCCATTCTCTCTGACAGGGACATGAAGTTCACAAGGAACTTTTGGCACACCCTGTTGAAGAAGATGGACACGTAGTTAAGTTTTAGCTCTTCTTATCGCCCACAGACCAATGGGCAAACAGAGGTGGTAAACAAGCATCTAGGGAACTTTCTATGAAGTTTGATCGCTGAAAATTCCAGAATGTGGGATCGAGTACTTGCCTAGGCGGAGTTCTCTTATAACAACTCGCCCAACTGCAACACAGGTTACAGTCCTTTTCATATCTTGTATGGCATGCATCCTCATGGATTGCATGAGTTACGAGATATAGGATAGCAGGAAAGACAGAGTGTTGATGGGGAAGAATTTTTTAAAGCGATGAATGATTTTCACGAGCAGGTGATAATAAAGTTGCAGGATAGTAGTAAAAAATATAAGCAGCGAGTAGATTTGAAGCGGAGAGATGTACAGTTTAATGTGGGGGATGAAGTCCTCGCACATCTGCGCAAGGAACGTTTTCCTAGAGGTGCATACAAGCAGCTAAAGTACAAAAATATAGATCCCTACAAAATTATCCAGAAAATTTTACCCAATGCTTATGAAATACAGCTACCACTAGGGATAGGAATCTCACCCATCTTTAATTTGGCAGACCTGTTTCCATACGTTGCCAGTTCAGAGGAAGATAATGTGACATGGCCTACATGTGACATACAAGAAGGAAGTGAGTCTTGGATGAGACAAATGCTTTACACTCAGCCCCTTGAGATCCAGAGGATCCTCGACACTTAGGTGGCCAAGTCAACTCAGCGGAAAGAGTATCTCCAATATCTGGTCAAGTGGAAGAACCGTCCTATTGAGGACAATTCTTGGCTTAACGCTAGATAGATAGAACAGGTGGGTTATTCAGTCGAGAAGCTCATGCACAGGTGTCATGAATTTTTCCTAGCACAGGACCCTAATGCAGGAGAATCTAGCTAAGGGCATCATGGCCGGGTGTTGGTCTCAGCCAACAAGGACAGGTTCAAAAATTTTTATTTTCATTTACATTTGATGAATAAAATAGTGTCTAGGAATTAGTTTGTTTTATTATTAATTAGTTAATAAACAATAGAAACAATATAGTTAGGGTAATGTCACAACAATTGCAATCTTTTGTCATTTTCTTAATCCATCTTACGCGTGTCTGTGCATAAAAAAAAAATGTAATATTGTAACTCCTACAGTACAAGAAAACCCAACAATATTATCAACTATGTAACTATAAAGGGTAACTATATGGAACCGACAACAGTTTGAGTAACTGTTCCAGCACAATATAAAAATCAATTTAATACAACCATGGAGGGGTTCAGCATATGAGCACAGAAATACAATAATATAGAGAATAATTTCTTTCATCCAAAAACATTCAAGTCCATCTGTAACAGTTCTTTCTGATATCCATTTATTTTTCCTTTAATTATTGAGCAAGCTAAACTAAGCACATACTGCACATTCCTATACTTTTCAGTTATTTTCTTTCTTAAAGAACAGAACGTAGGCAAAGAAAATTACATGAATATTTCCATTACGAAAGCCGGCCATCAACATACAGAGTTCACAAATGAAATTCGAGCACAATTATGAACAGTTCAACCAAGAACGAGATTATACATGCTCAGCAACAAAACCCAGGAGAGAGGTAACAAAGTATAACCAAATACATTGTTTAATTCTTTTCATTCCAACAACAAAAGATATTTGTATACATATAACAGTCCAAGGATAACCCTTCGAATGGAAAAAGAACCAAACGAACCAGCAAAACCCTAATGGCGAGGGTTTTGGATGGCCACCATCCAAAACAATGTTTTACAATTACAAAATTGCAGAATACAAACAAGGCTTTGTACCAAACTAACCTAGATCGCATAGCGATGACAGAGGATTACAAGCGGACGAGGACTGGGACTCTGCCCAACAAACCGACAAAGACCAACAATTAAAAGCAAAATGATAACAGTGGCAAAGCCTACCAGGAAAAAGCCGTAGCAGTCACCTTAACCACACCAAAGAGAAAACCCCTAGCCTACACAATCAAAACAGGGCAACACTATAAGCCCAAATGTCAGCAGAGTAAAAGGCGAAAAGAAAATGAAGAATAAGGAATTGTATGTACAGTGAACAAATAATTTACATGGAGGTTTAGCCGTGCAGAAAGAATGCAAACCTACTGACCCACAATCCACAGTGACAACATGAGACCGAGAAGCAGTCTTCATTAGAACCGGAGAAAGACAAAGAGAAAAATGATTCATGGCGAGACATCCTACCTAAAGAGAACTACGAAGTAGAGGAGGCCACTGCGACTGTGACTTGTAGCATGAAAACCCATTAATCAAATTTAACAAGCAAAAGAACCTCAATAAAACAAGAACAGTGGATCAAATACAAGTTTAGCAACTGAACAAACAAATATAGTAGCCATTCTCTTACACAGATAAGCGGAACCATCACACTATGAAGCCACCAGGACAAACAAAGGTGCCATACCAACAAGCAGCACAACCCATAGCCATGTGCAGGTAGAGTCGTGGCTTGCATCCATACATTTGTAGCACGAAACCTCACTTCTAGACCAAACCCTCAATGCAGCAAAGTCGCAAGAGCAAAAATGACAATAGAAGGCAAGGTTTTGGAATAAACCAATGAGCGGGAACCATAACCAAGGCAAGTATCGCCAACACAGCAGAGTTAATGTCTGTTATAAATGCCACCCACCGCAATCCAGAACCATCCTATGATTAAACTCTAATCACCAGTGTTAAGTTCCAAATCATACATTAATCATTTAATTGTTGATTAGCGCAATCATATAATATTGTCAACCATTATAGTGTGGAATTGTGGGTTGGTCCCATCAATAAACTAGTTTAAACTTGAATATGCAGTATCCCTATCCATGTATATATCATCCTACGTTATCTTACATTACCCTATATCCTACATCACCCAACATTATATATATTTACCTCTTACATTATTCATTCACCTTATTACATTAATTAACCTTATTATAACATTGCATTCATCAATTCATGATTCACTCAACCACATTAATTTGCATTTTTGATCAAAATTTTTGACCACATCTCCTTTTTGGGCCAAAAAATTTCCACCTCATGGAAAATTGCCTACAAAACAAGAAGGATTAGTCTCATATGCCTAGAAAATAAGAACAAAGAGAGTTAGTGGCACTAAAAATATACTTAAAAATAATTTGATTTGAAAAGACCCTAAAAGAAGGAGGTAGAATTATGACCCTAAAGGACAAGGAGGAATAATAAATTATACACATGGACAGGGAGAAATAAACTTTAAAAAAAAAAAAAAAACATTAAATGAAATGTGCATGAATATGATATGAGTATGTAATAAGGGTACATAATATATGCAATGGTTTCAAATCATGAAAAACATAAAGTATGCAAATAATACAATATACAAAAGAGGGCCGCATATGATTCAAATCATGGTGGCAGCAAAATTTACAGTATTTTGAAAAACATATGGTGCAAAAGTAACACAAAGTAGTGGTATACAAATCAATTTCATTTCAAATATTGATTTGAGCATACAAATGATGCAAGGCGATGGGAGTATAAAATGAAAAAGAGGAAGAAATGAGTGTGAGTCTACCACATACAGGATTCAAAAACCGTTCAAACGTCCATGCAAAAAAAAAAAACAATGGTCATCATTAAGCACAAAGATACAGATCCAACACTTTCACGCAAAGGGGAGAAACAATTCATCATCCACACAGAAGAGAATAGAAGATACAGATGGTACCTTCACACGAATTGAATGAGATTTTGACACCTTGGCTCAGGTAAGAACACAACCCAGTGAAATAGAAACAAAGGAATATGGTTTACATGATTTTTTAATAGCAAAGGAGAACACTGAGTGATTAGAATACCACCAAGAAAAATGTTCAAATCTCCAACTATATCCTAAGAATTCACAGTCAATATGAGTAAGATTTATTTGCAAGTAGTTCGGATCTTGAGATTAAGATTGAGTTAAATGCTCACAAACGATGTGATAGTTAAATTAAACTTTGAGTAACAAAATGTTGGAAGCAATTCAAGTTTCAATTCTGTGGTGGAGTTATTCAGGCTCTAGGTGTGAATAAAACTCTAGTTAAAAGGCACTACAAACTCCAAACAAAAGGTTGGTGGAAAATCTGAGTTTCCAACTATGTAGTGGAAGTTTGCATCCAGTCTCCAAGTCTACATTCAAACTCTAGGTGTGAAGTTGTTACATCAGTGGTATTAATTACACTAAGCATCAAATCATCATTTCTTCCATGATTTGATTTCTCAAGTCGAGTGAACACTTAGACAACTCCAATGACCATTGTATAGCACCCAAGAATTTGTTTCACATCTAAAAACTCAACTTCTGAATAGTCAATAAGTTCATACAAAGTGAATATTGAATTTGATTTCAAGTGCTAAGAATATAGGGAAGAGATTGATTTTGAAGAAGAGATGTTCATTTCTAATAACAATTTTGAAGGAAAGAGAAGAATTTATTAAAATATCAGTTTCAATTTTGAGGGACAAAGAATAGTTCCTTTCTAAAACTGATTTGGAAGAACAAATATTCATTTTTAAAATCAATTATGAAGGACAGAGAGGAGTTTATTAAAAAAAAATCAATTTCGATTTTGAAGGATAGTGAGCAGTATTTTCCAAAATAGATTTCTAAAGAAACATAAAGGATTTTTCATTTCAGAATTTGAGGATCTCTAAAGCCAGAGTAAGATTCCATTTGGAAGTATGGTATTAAAGGAAGAGAAGGTTAAACACAAATCTGAAGATGTCCAGAACTCGGTTCTCAAAGGCATTTTGACAGAGTATCTTCCAAAAAGGATATTTTCAAAGCCAAACTCAGAATATTTTTCCTTTCTCTCATCACAAAAAGTGTTGAAAAGTTCATAATTATTTTTTGGGTATACAGAAGGGAATCAATTGCAGAATCCTAGTAAATGACACATATGTTAGTTTAATCTTTTTTTTTTAAATGATCATCTACAAGAAAATGTTTTTCTTCCTCTCTGATATTCACGCCACAAAATACTAATTTTCTATTATTTAGACATAGATTGCAAGAAAAATTCTCCTCTTAACAGAGTCATTATTTTTCCATGATATTATTCACTATTGAAGGATATTTTACATGGTATAGAGAAGAGATGGAGTGGTAGAAATATTTTTTCAAAATTTCAAAGAAACCTAGTTTGTAGTTTATGAGAAAATGGTTAAAAAAGTTTGCTGCTACTTGTACAATGTAAATTTATGTGAAAATTGCTTCAACTTCACTCGCATTGCTATAATTGAATGATTGTTACTTTGGAAATATTTTAAAAAAAAATTCATATCCTATCAATATCATGAATTGGGAAAAAAGAGTGGTTTGGTTATTGGGCATTGAGAAATGGATAGTATAGTTTGGTTGATACAAAGGTATGGGTTGCATAAGGACACTAATAGGGTTTAGATAAAGGAAATTAATACCCTCTTTCCAAGTTGAAGAAATATTTTACGCACATCTCCAAAATTATGGTAATGGGCATGATTCACATGGCAATGAGTTTAGTTAATCCTTGGATGTGCTTAAATTCGAGATCCTTTGTGTAAACAGAAAAAAAGGCATCCCCAAGTGAATTGACAGAGGAGGAAATGGAGAGGGTTATCATATATATTCAAGCAGCACAAGCAAAGGCTTCTATATCAAGAGGTAGATCCATAGGCAAAACAATAGGGATTTCAGCATGCAGAGGCAGAAGATGAATGAGACAAAGACAAGCATGAGGACATGCTTGAGAATCAACAAGGGGGAGATGTTGGCCCTCTATTTTTGGTCATTTATGCCTATCCTAAATCGATTTATTTACCACCATATTCCATCCCATTTCACCTATATATGTCTCATTTTAGTCCTATTTTGCATATTTAGGTAACTAATTTAATTTTTTCAAATTTTGGAAATTTTTGTAAAAATTGGGCTTTAAGAGTAAATTTGGAGTGCATTAAAATTTCCTGTAATAACTTCATGGAATTCATATGTGCAAGAAACTTGGGTGAGATCTGAGCACATATTTGGAAATCTTGGGACCACGGATGAAGAAACACCTATTGGTTCAGTCAAACTAAGAAAAACCAGGCCCTGTCAACGTTGGTCAAACTTGACCTACCATTCATGAATTCCTAGTAACATGGAGCAATTCTATTATTTTATGGGATTTTTCCTGATTTTGTGAACCAGACTTAATGATTCAAACCTATATGGATGGATTAGGATTGACAATAATCTTAAAGCCATTATAACAAAGTTTTTTTTATGTTTTTTTATTTAAACAAAGTTTATGAACCATTCAAAGGGGGGTAAGTGTAATTTTGTACTAAGATTACTGGAGACTTTTGAGATAATTTGAAAGAATCATCTCTACTATTCTATTTTTTGTTCATGTTGTGGATGCTCTATTAAGTTATCTATAGCTAAAGAGTTCTTCAGGTGTACAAGGTAAGGTTGGAGGGCCCCCATACCAAGTTAAGTACACTTTGATTAAATTTTGTATATATGAGCATAGTTTTGATTCAATATTTCTTCTTTCAGTTTTATGATTAAGTTACTTAGCCCTCTTATGGATTCTATATGATTTATGGATGATTTTGATTTAAAATCTAATTTGTGTATGAAATGAAAACCAAGGATTTAAGTTAAATTCTCTTTCTATCAAATTATGAATCACAACTAAAGAACATCCTTTTCCATTTCTTGAATTGTTTCTTGAATTCCAGTTTATGATTTAATGTAATTGTAATGGTGACGGAGAAGAAATTTGAGAAAGGACAACCAATACCTCCTAATTTATGAGCCTCTTCTATTTCTTTCTACACATCACAAACTACTGCTCTTTAGTTTTTCTTCCTAAGGACAGTACTATGGGAAAGTACAACTAGGACCCTATGTTAGGAGCCTCTTCCTTCACTTACTACATCTTGAATCAACGACTATTTAGATTCTTTAAACTTAGAACTTATTTGTAATATGCATTTCCCTTAGCCTTTGAGGCTTGTCTTCCGAAATTGACTTGACCTAAAATCCATATACTTTGGACGTAATTCGAAGACTACAAACTTGAATTAACAAGTAAAGCACCCACGTTAGTTTACTTAGTGAATTGACCTATTACAATGTGAGTTTCCATCGTGCACCACTTTATTATTTTTGAATTGACATGTGGATACATCATCTAGTAATCATATACACAAGTTTCCATCAAGGACAACACCTGTATCATAATGCCAACAGAGATAGTTTTTGTTGAGGTTCGGGTGGATGTAGTAAAGAAGGAGGCTCGTTTGGTTGATGTTGGAAATAATACTGAGAGAGGGGGTGAATCAGTATTATCAGATCAAGAGTTTTTTTTTTCATATTCATATTTATATATGCTAGTTCAGAGAGGGGAACTAGCGTGTACACACAACTGTCTTTAAGGCAACCAACGTTTATGTAGTAAACATATGATTCAGTTAATTCATCATATGTCGATTTTTAATTAGTGCATCAACACTTCATCAATCATTAATCATTAACCATGTGCAGTGTAAAAATAATAAACCATTACACATAATCAATGCACATGAACACCAAGATTTAAGGCGGAAACCCAATGTGGGTGATAAGTACCTGTTGCTATCCTCTCTGTCTTCTTTTAATAATAAGAAAATCTATTTACAATATTGTATTGGTGCAAACTCATACTAGTAGGCAAGATTCTATCCGCAGAACATTACAACCTTCTCTCGTTCTCTAGCTTCTACTGGAAGGGAGCTACAACCCCCTAAATCTTGTACTAGCCAATATGTTTACTAGTATGTAGGTGTTTTCCTATAGAAAAGTCCACTCTTCCACCAGGGAACACGTTTCATGAATTTTCAAACTGGATGCTCCTGGCACATATCAAGACATATGAAGACCTTGACTCATCAATAACCCATCAGAAATTTAGAATCTCAAGATTCATCAACCAACATGCAGTTAATATGAAACAATCAAATCACAGTCATCAGAACACTGTGTTGAACCCAGAAACCTGTATCAACAGCCAGAATCAACTGAAACCTTAAAAATTCATGTGTCAGACTATATACACTACTTCAATAATGAAAACTTGTGTCTATATGCTAACTCCTTCAACCCCAATATCGTATACCTATAAAGATTCTCAATCATAAAATAACTGAATCACAAACTATACCAACCAGCAGTGTACTCAACATCTACTGTCAACTTATAAAACTTTAGACAGGCAGGCAACAAAAAACACTTCTTCTCACTTATACAATCAATCAAATATCAACATCCTTATGCATTCATATTTACATTCAAATCTAAGAAGACTTCATTGATAGACAACAACAAAATAGCAACAACAATAAATTAACAATACTGATATGATAGATCAGTCATCTCTAAACATCAAGCCTTTCTTTTGTATACGCTACTTGAAAGAACAGAACCTGCATGTATACACTCTTCTACCGAGATGAACCTACATACAGAGCTGCAAATATTGACTCATAACTTTGGTACAATTCCAGACTATAGACAAACACATATCATGATAGATAATGAATAGAATAGACATAAAACATTAGATATAGCCTCAACCAATATGAGATTATTTAAGAATAAGTCATTCTAGGTCTCATAATCCTAATCCAATATGGAACTCAAGGTGCACATAAATATTTCATATCTAGTCCCAAACATAACCTTGCAACATAAAATATACTTCAGATAGAAATATTCCTTAGAATCTTATTCACTTGCACATGTGGCCTTATGATCCTCTCTTCTTTATATATTTTTTGGCCTTTCTCAATACCATGGATCGAATCCACTTAGGACCAATAACCTAGTTCAAATACCATGGACCGAATACCTCATACTAAATACCTAGGGTCAATATCATGGTCCAAAGATACCTTGGACCAAATACCTCAGACCAAAAAAATGGTTTTCAACATGTGTGCACTTTGCCTTATGTGGGAGTTCGTGTGTACATTATACACTATTTCTATTCTGAGTACCTGCGTGTATACAGTGCTTGGATTAAGTGAACCTACGTGTATCTCTTAAACTTCTCTTACATCATCTTCTTCCTTCAAATTATTTATTCTGATCAATAGACCTTAGGTCCATCTTCCTGATCCTCTGTACCACTACCATAATTCCTTTAAATATTCCTGTTAGCCTCTTATCAAAACTGAGTTGACCTATAAAGTTTCCATCAAGGACAATACTTGTATCATAATGCCAACAACATCCCCCTTTGGACTTAATGGAAACCATGATGGTGTTGACCACCGGAAACTATAAAGACTATTAGAGATACCATACAACACCAAAATACCAAAATACTCTCCCCCTTTGACATCAAGGGCAAAGGGCGGACCACTCTACTCTCCTCCTTTGCATGATGCTATCCATACTCCAACTAAGTACATGTCCAATATGCAAAGAGATGATTCAATATAATAACATGACACTATAACTAAAAAAAGTTAGTATGGCCTCCCTATGACCACGAACTCATACATACAACAATCACCCAAACAACTGGGGACACACCATATTTGACTCATCTGCCCAACCAAGTGGGGATATACCAATGTTTATACATGAGAGAAATAAAACAGTTATTACATCATCCATCCCAAGGATATTGGGGAAATAAATTACATTATATGACTAATAGAACTCATTGAAATATAGACCATGAAAGAAGAAGCTATATCACACTAATGACTGATGAAACTAAGAAATAGATGAGTTCAACAACCATAATGCCAACAATGTGGAATGTGAACACTCCCCCTGAACCTGTGCTACCACTACTTTTTGTTAGAAGAACATATATGCACTATTAGCCAAGGCAACTCGCGTGTACCCACACATATACTACATGAAACCAGTGTGTAGTAGACTTCCTCTGAAAAGTTGGATTTAATAGAAGCATGATGTAGCAACAACTCCCAACTTTTGTCTGAGATATTCAAATGTTTCTCTGGGTAGTGGTTTAATGAATATATCGGAAACTTGTTCTTTGTAGGGGATATACTCTAATTTTACCTTTTGTTCAAGCACTTGTTTTCGTAGAAAATGGTACTTGATGGGTATGTGCTTGGTCTTGGAGTGCATGAATGTATTCTTTGAAATACTAATGGCAGTTGTATTATGACATAGAATGGAGATGGGTGGAGTACATGTGAACTGAATATCTTGCAAAGTTTGCATCATCCAAAGTAGTTGTGTGTAGCGAGATGTAGCAACCACATATTATGCTTCAGTTGTAGATAAAGCAATTGAACTTTGTTTCTTGGTGAACCAAGACACTAACCCGAAACCCATATAGAATTCACCACCAGTAGTGCTTTTTCTATCATCAACACTTCCTGCCCAATCTACATCTGTACATGAATGAAGAGTAAGATCTACATCTCTAGGATACCATAGTCCAAACTCTTGAGTTCCTTGATGATATTTGAAAATTATTTTAACTGCCTAAAGCTGTGATTCCTTTAGATTTTCTTGGAATCTTCCAACTATTCCTACTTCATGCGTGATGTTAGGTCGGGTACCTATTAAATAAAGAAGACTGCCAATCAAGGATTTGTAATTTGGTTGATGTACCACTGTTGATTCATCATTTGAGCTGTGATTGCATCCTGTTACCATTGGAGGTACATACAGGTTTAGAATTTTCCATTCCATACTTTTTCAAGATCTGGTTGAGATTTTTGGTTTGTGAAAGAAAAGTACCATCTTTAGTTTGCTAAACTTGTAGACCAAGAAAATAGGTAAGTTCATCAAGCAAGGACATTTCAAATTCTTGTTGCATTACTGAAGCAAAATTCTGACTCATGGACTCTTCACTGCTGCCAAAAATGATATCATCAGCATAAACAATAATAATTAGCAATTTATCATTTTCAATCTTTTTATATAAATTGTTATCTACAAAACCTTTTGTAAAACCTTGTTGGTGTAGATATTTGTCAAGGCAGTAATACCAAGCCCTTGGAGCCTATTTCACACCATAGAGAGCCTTTTTGAGTCTGCATAGAAGTTTTGCATCATTTCCAAGAATGAATCCTTATGGTTGTTCAATATAAACTTCTTCTTCTAAATCTCTATTAAGGAAGGATGATTTTACATCCATTTGGTATACTTTGAATTTCCGAAAACTGGAAAGAGCAAGAAAAATTCTTATAGCTTCAATTCTTGCAAAAGGTGAAAACGTTTCTTCAAAATATATACCTTCTTGTTGAGCATACCCTTTAAAAACAAGTCTGGCCTTGTTTCTAATGACTTTTCCATTTTCATTCATCTTGTTCTTGAATATCCATTTAGTTCCTATAATATTTTTAGCATGAGGTCCAGGAACTAATTCCCAAGTGTCATTTTTTTCAATTTGCTCAAGTTCTTCATCCATAGCCTTGACCCAACATTCATATTTGCATGCTTCATTTATAGTTTGAGGTTCGGTGAAGGATAGTAATGTTAGATAGATTGAGGTCCCTATAATAGTTCTTCTTTCCTATACACCAACCTCCCTTTCTCCTAAATTTTGAATTTCTGGATGATTTTTTTGAGCATACCTCAATGGAGTTTTTTCTTCTACCATTATATCTTCTTCTAGTGCTTCATTGGTTTCTTCTTCAATATAATTTTGATTTGATGTGGGAAAGTCATCCCCATCTTCCCCATTGTCACAATCTTCTGTTGATTTTATCTGTATTCGATTTTTACATGCTTCATCAACTACAACATCAATGCTTTCAACAATTTTCCAAAGTCTTTTATTACAACATTTATATCCTTTACTTCTAGAATAATAACCAAGAAGAATCCCTTCATCTACTCTGGGTTCAAACTTATCAAGTTTTTCATCTGTCCTTTTGATAAAACATTTGCTTCCAAAAACTTTAAAGTATTTTATAGTAGGAGTCTTACCATACCAAAGTTCATGTGGAGTTTGAGTGCTATTTACTCGAACATTTGCTTTGTTGAGAATAGTCATGGTAGTGCATGCAACTTCACCCTAGAAGGTTGGAAGAGTTCAAGATTCATCTAGCATGGCTTGAACCATTTGTTGAATTTTTATGTTCATCCATTCTACTACACTATTTTGCTGAGGCATTCTTGCAGTGTAGAATTCCCTTTTTATTCCATGTTGTTCACAAAAGTCAAAGAATTCATTTGATATAAATTCCCCTCCTCAATCAAATCTGAGGCATTTGATTTTTCAATATGATTCATTTTAAACCAAAGCTTTTAAGGCTTGGAACTTTTCAAATGCATCATCTTTACGCTTTAGAAGACCTATCAGCCACATTCTGGAAAAATCATCAATGAACAAAAATAAAGTATTCTTCTCCACGAGGTGACTTTTTCCTTGTTGGTCCACATAAATTAGTATGGATGAGTTCAAGAGGCTTACTATTTGGCCCTTCTTTTTCCATGAAGTGAACTCTAGTTTACTTACCGATTTGACATGGTTTTCATATTGTATTTTCTGGGATGCTGATATCTAGAAGATCATGAACAACCTTGAGTCTGCATGCTTTTATTATTTTATAAAACCTTAGATGTCCCAATCTTCTATGCCACAACCAGTTTTCATCATTTTTGCTTAGATAGCATTATTGTTGTCCTCATTTGACTATGTATAAGTTGTATGGAGTTCTTGTACCTTTGGTCACAATCTCTCCTGTATCAAGCTCATGAACAGCACATCTGTTTGATGAAAACACCACTTCATTTCCTTGATCACACATTTGACTGACACACAATAGGTTATGCTTTAAACCATCTACATACATAACATTTCTAGCTTTAACCTTTTCTTTCAAGAAAAGAGAACCTTTACCTTTTATGACAGTTAGATTGTCATTTCCGAACGAGACATTCTTTTCCTTTTCTAAGGCACTATATCAGTGAAGTTTCTCTTTGTCACCTGTCATATGTTTGGAGCATCCACTTTTGATGTACCACTGATTTTCTTGTCCTTCCGCATTTAAGGTTATACCACAACTTTCTACTTGAGATTCTTTCCTTCTCCATATCTTGGGATTCAATGGCGTTTACTCCTGTTGAGGTGTTTGCTGAAATTTTCTGTTACATTCAGATTCTTCATGACCAAAGTTGTTACAAATTGAGCATTCTATTTCATTTTCAAGAGGAGAAAAGTTATTATAGGAACTTTTCTTGATCCCTGTTACATTCCTTTGATTTCAGGCTTCTCTAGTCATGACGGTTTTGTAATCAATGCATTGAGCAACTTTGTGCCCAAAATTATGACATGAAAGACATTTCCCATTAAAGAAGTTTCTGTGACTATCGAATCTATCTACCTGTTGATTGTACTTTCTATTGATATTCATCTTTGGAGCAAATAGAGTATGATTTGCCTAAGGTTGGTTGTGTCTTCTATTGATATTCATCGTCGGAGCAAATTGAGTATGATTTACCTGGTGATCAGCTTTATGCCTTTGCTAACGATTGTGATATCGTTCACTGGTATTTGTTGCATCAAGATAGCTTTTGGTGGAGGTTGACAACTTCTATCCAAGACCTGTCTTTATCAGAGGAGAAAGCTGGACTTTGATAATTTCATTTAAAGTTTCTGATCCTTTAGCATATCTAAGATTGGAAGATTTTGTTCTCAAGATATTTTCTTAGACCCACAATTTCACATTCTACTTTTTCATTGTGTTTTTATTTTTCAATAAGTTGGTATGTCAAGGTATCTATGATCGTATTCTTTTCTTCTAAATAGATTTTGAGTTTAGAGAATTCTTCATGAAAGTTTTCCTCTTCTAAAGCATCCCAAAAATCATCATTATCATAAGCCATGAGAAGTCTATAATCATCACTATTATATAAACCATCATTATCCTCTTCTAAACTATCCCAAAAATCATCTCTATCATAAGCCATGAGAATTTTGTAATATTGACCAGTTTCATATTCATCACTATTAGATAAACCATCACTATCTTCATGAGTATAGTAATTCCTATTCACAACTTGTTTCCTATTTCCTTTTGCATACTCCTTTCCTTTTTCATATTTATCTTTATGAGGACATCTTGTAGCATAATGACCAACTCTACCACAATCAAAGCATTTGAGAGGTAGCTTACCTCTGAACCTTACAGAACCCTATTGAAGCTTCTTAACAAAATTTACCTCATCTTCTTGTTATGAAATGTGTCCTGATTCATTATGTTCTTCCTTTCCCTTCTTTTCATTGAAGCTTTAAATGTGGCTTCTCTCATATCTGATGGACCTCCTTTTCTCATCTCAAAAGCATTTAGGATTCCATGAAGCTATATCATAGTGATATTCTACAGATCTTGTTTTTCTTCTATGGTAGACACTTTTGATTCAAATTTAGCAGACAGGGATCTCAATATTTTCTCAACTAAGGTAACTTCCTTTATTTCTTCACATAGATTCTTCATACAACTAAAAACCTCATCTATGCGTAAGAAGTAACTAGTTATATTCTCATCACTATGCATCTTAAGATTTTCATAATGAACTCTGAGAGTTTGAACCTTAACATGTTTTACGTGAGAGTCTCCTTGGTAGCTCTGAACAATTTTGTCCCATATCTCTTTGGCAGATTTGAGCTACATGACTTTGACAAAAACTGATTATGACAAACCTCCCAATAAAGTATTGACAGCTTTGGCATTGGTTTCATATTGCTTTTTACCTGTCGTGTCTGTAGGAATTATTTTTGGAAATTAATATCCTCCTTCCACAATTTCCCAGACATCTATTCCAAGAGATTGTATATAGGCTATGGTTCATATTTTCCAATAAACAAAGTTGCTCCCATCGAATATTGGCGTTTTTATGGATCCCATGCTTTCGTTATTATTCATCTTGATGGATCTTCCTTCAAGAAATCAAGCTTCTTCTAAAGAACTTGGCTCTGATACCAATTGTTGGAAATAATACTGATAGGGGGGTGAATCAGTATTATCATATCAAGAATTTTTCTTTTTCATAATCATATTTATATACGCTACTTCAGAGAGGAGAACTAGTGTGTACACACAAGTATCTTTAAGGAAACCAACATTGATGTAGTAAACCTATGATTCAGTTAATTCATCATATATTGATCTTTAATTAGTGCATCAATACTTCACCAATCATTAAACAATATCCATGTGAAGTATAAACATAATAAACCATTACACATAAGCAACACACATGAACACCAAGATTTAAGGTGGAAACCCAATGTCGGTGAAAACCACATACTGCTGTCATCTATGTCTTATTTTAATCATAAGAAAATCTGCTTACAATCTTGTACTGGTGCAGACTCATACTAGTACGCAGGCTTCTACCTGTAGAAGGTTACAACCTTCTCTCGTTCTCCAACTTCTACTGGAAGGGAGCTACAACCCCCTAGCTCTTGTACTAGCCAATATGTTTACTAGTACATAGGTGCCAGCCTATAGAAAACTCCACTATTCCACCAGGGACCACGTTTCATGAATTTTTAGACTGGATGCTCCTGGCACATATCAAGGCATATGAAGACCTTGACTCATCAATAACCCATCAGAAATTTAGTAACTCAAACTTCATCAGCCAACATGTAGTTAATATGAAACAATCAGATCACTATCATCAGAACACTATGCTAAACCCAGAAACTTGTATCAACATTTATAACCAACTGAAACCTAAAAAATTCATGTGTCGGACTGTATATGGAACTTCAATGAAGAAAATCTATGTGTATACACTACTCCCTTCAGCCCAACCTGTGTATACCTCTAAAGATTCTGAATCATAAAATCTTTGAATCCCAAACTGTACTAACCAACAGTGTACTAAACATCTACTGTCAACTTACAAAATTTTACATAGGTAGGCAACAGAAAACACTTCTTCTCAGTTATACAATCAATCAAATATCAACCTCCTTATGCACAGATTTACATTAAGATCTAAGAAGACTTCATTGACAGACAACAATAAAGTAGCAATAGCAATAAATCAACAATACTGATCTGATATACCAGTCATCTCTAACATCAAGACTTTATTTTGTATACGCTATTTGAATGACCAGAACCTATGTGTATATGCACTTTTACCGAGACGAACCTACATAGAGATCTGCAAATATTGACTCAGAACTTTGCTGGAATTCCAGACTTCAGACAAACCTAGATCATGATAGATAATGAATAAAACATATGCAAAACATCAGATATACTATCAACCAACATCAAATCATTTAAGAATAAATCATTTCAGTTCTCATGATCCTGATCCAATATTGAACTCAAGGTGCACATAAATATTTTAGACCTAGTCCCAAACATAACCCTGCAACATAAAATATACTTCAGATAGAAGTGTTCATTAGAATCTTATTCACCTACACATGTGGCCTTATGATCCTCTCTTCTTTATATAGTTTTTGGCCTTTCTCAATACCATGGACCAAATCCACTTAGGACCAATACCTTGGATCAAATACCACAGACTGAATACCTCAGACTAAATACCTAGGGTCAATATCATGGTCCAAAGATAACTTGGACCAAATACCTTAGACCAAAACCATGATTTTCAACATGTACGTGCTTTCCCTTCTATGGGAGCGTGTGTGTACGTTATAGGCTATTTTTGTTCTAAGTAGCTATGTGTATACGTTGCTTGGACTAAGTGAACCTGCATGTAACTCTTAAACTACTCTTATATAATCTTCTTCCTTCAGCTTCTTTGTTCTGGTCAATAGACCTTTGTTTAATCTTCCTGATCCTCTGTGTCATTGCCCTATTGCTTCTAAATATTCCTATTAGCCTCTTATCAAAATTGAGTTGACCTGTAGAGTTGCCATGAAGGACAATACTTGTATCATAATGCCAATATTTGAGGCCCCCACCCTCGTCAGGGGTTTCCCCATTATGAATATTGGGGTGGATATGGCTAAAAAGGATGGTTGAGAAGCTGAGGAGGATATGGAGGAGAATAAGGCCAATGAGGAGGTGTCGACCATGATGGATGAGTGGAAGGGTACCAAGGTTGGAAAGGTGTATTTTGATTTGACTTGTACTAAGGATAATGTGCACCTTGATATGGCCAAGGTCCTAGGGGTCTCTTTTGGTTGATGGAGAGCAATTCTTTTGACCCACTCTCTAATCCTTCCTGGTATATAGCGTTTAGGCCTGACAGAGAGGGACATTTTTCTATTTCATGATTATTTTCACATACTAGGAAGAATTATATAACATTTAATGGGAATTCATTCTTAGGATATCTTTTAGTACATCTAGGATGGAAAATACCTAGTTCCCTTTCTAATTCTTCATGTTTCCTTTTGTTTTTCATAGTATCCATTTCTAGGGAAAAGGTTTGCAACATTTCACTCTTGAAATCCTCTAACATATTCTCTATTTCATGCTTGATTGATGTTTTCAAGGGAGAGGAACTGACGAAGTTTGGCTAGACCTACCCTTCTTACTAATCGGCCTAGAGTAATTATTGAATATATTTTTCACGTCATCATAAGGTAATTGGTAGATATCTCCTTTAGATAGCATGTTGAGGGTTTCCATTACATCTACCTTGGCCCCTCGTAGAAGAAATAACTTGAGTGACTCAACATCAAGGGTATCATTAGACCTCTTATAATTGATTTGAAACATTTCCTCATAGGCTTCTAAAGATTCTTGAGGTCGAAGGGTCATCCTAAATATTTCCTCCTTTGTTTCTTTGGACCTACGAAAATCTTGATATTTATCATTGAAGGCTTGTTGCATTTGTGCCTAGGTAGTGATTCTTCCTCCAAATAGATTCATAAACCAGTGCAAGGATACATCTTTGAGGATACAAGGAAACAACTTCAAATCCTTCTCATCAAAGGCATAGTCATACGTCCTACAAGCAATAGAAAAATCAAACATGAAGGTGTTAGGATCTTTAGATTTTAGGCCATGGAAATGTGGAAGGGAAACAAGACATATTTTTCATTCTAGCCTCTCCATTGATTTATCTAATAGGGAAGAGCTTCAATAGGTTAGATGGGTTATTCTTCTTCCCCATTAGGTTTTTCAAAAATTTCATGTTGCTCAGCTAGAAGGTCTTCGAACTCTGTTGTATTTAGAGAGGGAAGTTCATAGTCATCGAAGAAGAATGTAGGTTGACTAATTTAGGATGTGGGGGCTTTTGGCAATAATTTCCCTTGGTTATATCCCTACTCCTACAAGGCATGAGAGAACATTTTTTTTTTAATTTTTCACTTTCTTAAAGAAGGAAGATTGATGAAAAAAAAGAAAACAATGCTCACACAGAAATAACACCTACTTATACACCTCCTTGGAAATGGCGCCAAAAGGTTGTGAGACCTAGTATTGCACCAAGAGTGCTACAACTCCGAGGGTCTCCTCAAGTTAAATTATCAAATCGGGGTTCGTACAAACTTAGAGGTGACAATTCTATATGAACAATTGGTTAAGTTCTACTCATTCCACCCTTAGTAATGACATGAGATCAAGGTGCTCAAGGAACATTCCTCCAACTCAACTATACTGAATTCTTACTGATTAAAGCATTATTGAAAACTGATTCTTAACTATGAAAATGAAAATGTCATTTGTGAAACTTGTAGATATTAATTAACATTACATGAAAGAGAAAGGGATAATATACGTACAAAAGTAATACTACTCTACATTTCATAATTCATCAGATCAATAACCTATTTGCATGTATCATTGATCTACTTCACATTTTCTTGAAAACCTGAAATCTAACTTGTATCATGCTTGAGAATGAAAAACACTTATTCTACTATGTTTTTCAATGCAAAAAAGAGGTGGTTGGAGTGGATTAGGAGATTCTCTTGATAATAAAATCACAAGTTTGGTAGTTATTAATATTTAATTAGATAAGGTTGTTGTGGGGATAAAAATAGGTTAAGGAAAATGGTGCTACAGGTCAGCTATAGGTGCTACTACAAGAGGTCCTGTATTGCTACGGGAGGGGTTCTGAGAGCCCTTTTAGGGTGGATATCGAGTCTTGATGGAATGAAGAGGTGGATGTAGGTAGGAGGGAGTGAATGAAGGTTGGGGAATCCTTTGATCCAAGTCGAGGACCTCTCGGAGTTTCTCTTGAACCACGATGAATGAATATGGTGTCCTTAATTTTCTAAATAGAGTGACCGTGGAAACAAAGTCTTAAGAGAATAATTGAAGGGTGGGAGGGGAAAATGAATAATTCCATGTGGACATGAAAGAGGTGCCCTCCCTTGGATATCAAGACAACATTGCAACTAGCTAGATGCATGCATCAATTGATCATTAAAATAATGATATAAACTATGATGGAAAAAATGAGTTGAAGTTGAATAACATTTATTCTATGCCACAACATTATTATGATCACAAAACTAACTCATAAGTTGTAGAATGTAAATGTGACGAAGGACAACTAACATCTATCTATTTCGAAGAAATGATAAACAAAATGTTTTTAGACTAATATTGTGAATCCTTCCTGTTGAGTATACGACCAAAGTCCCACATTGACTAGAAGTGGGGAGGATCATGAAAATATAAGGATGGACAAATATCTCCATTGGTATGAGGCCTTTTGGGGTAAGTCCAAAAGGAAATCCATGAGGGCTTAGGCCCAAAGTGGAAAATATCATACCATTCGGGAGATATGTTGTGTCCAGAGTTCTTACAAGTAGTATCAGAGCCATGCCCCTAACTTAGCCAAGTGGATGAATCCTTGGAATGTTGAACGAAGGTGGTGGGCCCTCGTAATATCATGATGGGATCCGTGGATGAGCTCAGTTAGACAGACGGTGTGCTCCAGATTCTTCATGGATGTGTCTTGATCCCAACACGGTGAAGAGGAGTTGACCTGGGATAGAGCAAGCTCTCGAGGCAAGTGGTGCTCCAAGTAAGGTGTGTGCTTCCAACGCATTGGAGAGAAGAATCCTGGTTGGTAGAGAGTGGTCGGATGGTTTATCATTTGAGGGGAGGCTCCATGGTCCTTTGTTTGAGGGGAGGATTGTTGGGTATACGACCAAAGTCCCACATTAACTAGAAGAGGGGAGGATCATGGTTATATAAGGATGGACAAATATCTCCATTGGTATGAAGCCTTTTG
Organism: Pinus taeda; assembly: GCA_000404065.3. Classification (NCBI taxonomy): domain Eukaryota; kingdom Viridiplantae; phylum Streptophyta; class Pinopsida; order Pinales; family Pinaceae; genus Pinus; species Pinus taeda. The sequence continues at coordinate 28,249 of APFE030668089.1, read as the reverse complement.
GGGTAAGTCC
>APFE030668089.1:4839-24425 GCA_000404065.3 Pinus taeda | reverse complement strand
TTAATATTTATTTTATTTTAATTTTATTTTTTGTGTTCAGGGAGAGGAGATGAGACAGAGCAGAAGAGTGGGAGAAGTTAGGGTTTGGAGTCACATATTTCGCCTGACAAACCTGCAACACCACACCCTGAAACACAACAGGTGAAAAATGACATAGGATATTGCTGACAGAGGGAATGAGTGGTATGGCGGGGGGGGGATCCCCTCCTACCGAAATGTTGCTGCAAGGGAGACGAGTCATCATGGTGTAGTAGGAGGAAATGAAAATCATGGGAATGGTGTACCGGTTCTAGGTGCTTAATGGAAAGCGGTGTTGGGAGAAAAATGTCTATCCAGAGCAACCAAAAAACCTCGATTCGTAATACCTAATAACAAGATGGAGGAAAATAGAAGATATGTGAAGGACAATGCCATGATTTGCAAGTTTATTGGGGTCTGGAAAACTGAGAAGGAATTGATCAAATTGATCCAGCAAAGATGACAACCAAAGGGGCAAATTGATCTCAAGTTGGGGGCAAAAGGGTTCTTTTCAGTAATATTTTCCATACTAGAAGATAAGGAGAAGGTTTTCAAAGATGGGCCATATTGCTTCAACAATGTTGGCCTATTTATTAGACAATGGGAGGAGTCTTACAACCTGGACTAAGAGAAGCTGTTGGAGGCACCCATATGGGTTCGGTTCTTCAGCCTACCAATGGACTTCTAGGACCATGAAGTACTGGAAGGAATAAGTAACTTGATTTGAACCTTTCTCAAAGTGGCAAAATCAACAAGAAAAGTGGTATACATCCTATGGAAGAATCCGTGTGTACATGAATATAACTAAGATGTTACTAGACTACATAGAGGTAGAATATCGTGATGAGATATGGCAAGAAACCCTAGACTATAAGCATATCCCATTCAGATGTAGTTGATGCCATGAATATGGCCACATGTATCGAACTGGCCTACTAAACAACCTAGAAAGTCAGTCGAATGAGAAGAAGGAAGGAGAGGAAATGAGAAGAGAGGATGGGGATGGATTTCAGGAGGTGCATTGAAAGAAAAGAATCCAAAAACCAGTGAAGAACCAGAAGGGAAATCAAAATGAGAAAGAACAATGCAAACACAACATATTTGCTAACCTTAAAATGGAGGAGATTGGGAAGACAAGTGGGGAGCACACTAAGGTGATGAAATCAATACAGACGAAGGAGACCGAGGGAAGTGAGAAAAAGAAGAAAGAAGTAGTTGAAAATCAAAGAGAAGGGAATACCATGAAAATGGTGGAGCAAAACCCAATGGACATCGACTCACAGAAAGAATATCTCAGTGTGGAAGAGCAAGTGATGGAATGCCTACTACAGGAGTGGAGACATATGGAAGAATGCTTCATTCCAGAGGATCAAACACAAATCTACAAGGAGACCTTTCAACAACACAAGATAAACAAGGATCGATGATTATAGTCTAGCCAGATAACTTAGGGTCCCATGGAGGATAAGGGAATGAATGAGGAACCTTAGAAAAAGGAGGAAATAAAAGAGGGAGAAGACCAATGAATAAATTGATACAGATGGTGGGGAAACTATTTGTAAACTCTGGGAGAGTGGTTCCATTATCTTAGGTATTTCAACAACCCCCAAAATTGTTGAAATGATTATTACAACATGGAATATAAGAGGCCTAAATAGCAAACGAAAGAAGAGATACCTCAAAGAGAGACTGAAAAAAGATAGACCCAGTATAATGATAATAAAGGAAACAAAAATAAGTGAAAGTAAACTGAAAGATATTTTGGAAAATATCAAACCCCAGTACTAGGTTATTAGACGAGATGCTAATGGCAGTGCAGGAAGGTTAGGAAACACCTGGAACCTAGGAGAAATATGGTTCAAAAACTAGATTAGCGTCCTGATAATCCTCGCAGATCAGTTCAAAGTCATTAGATTGAAATATTGGGTGCTCCTCACAGGAGTATATCCCATATCCCAAGACAAAAAAGGGATTTCCTTCAAAACCTAGAAAAAATGAGAAGTTTATACCCAGATGACTTGTGGGTGGTGGGAGGTGACTTCAATATGATCACCTCACTTGCGGAAAAAAAGGGAGGCATGGGAATAATGTACAAAGACATGGAGTTATTCGGGGACACCATAGCAGATCATTGCCTAGTAGACATCCCAACAATCAATCAGGTGCATACTTGGAATGATAGAAGAGGAGGGAATAACAAAATTTCTTCCAGAATGGATAGATTCCTAATTTGAGAGTAGGTTATTAGTAGAGACATATTCATAGAATCATCAATTCTCCTTGGAATGGGCTCATACCCTTGGACGATTCATCTAGAAGTGGATTTGAAAGCAAGCCTGAAAAATTGACCCTTTAGGTTCGAAGCCTTTTGGCTCAGAGACCCAACCTTCATTAAAAAAATTGTGACCCTATGGATGTAGAGCGACCAGAAAGGGAGGAACTCTATGCACATGTTCCATTTAAAACTCAAAGATGTTAACAAGAAGATAAGGAAATGGAACAAAGAGGAATCTAGGCACATCAAGAAGGATCAGCAACAACTACATCAAAAGATGATAGAAGTGCGACAAAAAATAATTCAAGAAGGGAGATTAGAAGACTTAGCAGCAGAGGAGGATCAATTAACAAGTGAGTTGGAGGAAAGGTGGAAGTAAGAAGAGATTCTATGGAAACAAAAATTGAGGGTGCAGCGGAGTACCCAATTATTCCATAAAGCCATGATCCAAAAACATCAAAACAACAGAATATTCACACTTAAAGATGAAGAGGGGAACTGTAGAGTACAACATGGGGAGATGGAGGGGCTCTTAGTAAAACACTTCAGACACCTCTTATCAGAACCACAAGAAGATAGAATGGAATCAATTCAAAGAATCTCCCAACATATACCTCACAAGGTCACACGGGATCAAAACATAGCATTGATGAGAGCAGCCATGCTCGAAGAGGTGGAAGAAATCGTCAAACATATGATAAAAAATATGGCACCAAGCCCAGGTGGGTTTAAAACAGAATTCTATCAAGCCACTTAGCACTTCATGGGAAGATATATACTAGAAATCATGGAGGAGTCAAGGTGAAACCAAAGGGTATGCCCAAGTCTGAACTCTACTTTTATAACTCTCATTCCTAAGACTTCAATCTTGGAAGACCCTTAGGGATTCTGACCTATATCCCTATGCAATGTCATTTATAAAATTATAGCTACGCTTAAGTCAAGCAACTAGAACCCTTTCTCTTAAATATCATCTCCTCGGAGTAGACAGTTTTTGTCGAGGCAAGGCAAATACTAGATGAGCTAGTAACCTCTCAAGAAGTTGTCCATTCCCTCGAGACAAAAAGGCTAGCTAGCATGATGGTGAAGTTGAATCTATCAAAGGCTTATGATTGACTGAGTTGGGAGTGTCTAAAGAGTATCCTTAGAGCCTATGGATTTAATCCAAGATGGATAAACTAGATTAGTCGTATGATATCCAAACCTATCATCTCTATCCTATTGAACGGGACCCCTACCCGAAATTTTAACCCTACCCAGGGGTTGTGTCAAGGTGACCCATTATCACTCTTCCCGTTCATTATAGTTGTGGAAGGTCTAGGCATATACATCAATAATGAAGCTCATGAGTCTAGCATTAAAGGTGTTAGTATTTGCGAAATGAACTTACAATAACCCACCAGAAATTCGTGGACGATATAATGTTGTTTTGTCAAGTATTGCTCAGAGAATCTCATAGAATTAAAGAAATCTTGAATACCTTCATGTTAGCATCAGGGACCCAAATAAACAATGAAAAATATTTTACATACTTCTTCAACACCAAAGGAAATGTTAAAACCTACCTTGCTAGGAGACTGGGGTTGAGAACAAGAAACTTTCCCACCAAATATTTGGGCGTGCCTCTATTGGAAAACTCCCTAAAACTGGTAGGATAGCAGCTGATCTTCCAGAAGATACAAGGAAGGATGGGATGTTAAGCCTTTCGATTCCTCAACCTAACAGGCAGAAAAATCCTCCTCAAAGCAGTCTTGCAGTCAATACCAATTTACCAATTGTATAGTATGGTAGCCCCTAGGGGGGATTGGACCAAAATGGTTGATATCTTTAAAAAGTTCCTATGGGGAGGGGTTCAGTAGAAAAGGAAATGGACCCTTATATCTTGGCAGGGACTAAAAAAAAAAAAATGGAAGGAGGGCTAGGCCTTAGGGACCCTTACGCCTTAAACCAAGTAATGGGAGCTAAGTTATGGTGGAGATGACTGGCGGGATGAAGGGACCTATGGAAAAGAATATGGAAAAGAAATTATAACATGTTGGAGAGAACTGAAGAAATACTGCAATACAAAGACTTACCCAAGGGTTCAGCCATATGGAACTTGGCAAGCCAAAATCGAGACCTTATTAACCAACATTTTTTTTGGGAAATTCTAAATGGAAGAACAAGAAGATTTTGGCAGGACTTATGGCAGCAAAGAAAAATACTTTTAGATAGGAAAGCCCTTAGAGACATATATCAATTTACCAATGATAACAACATCCAATATGTTAAAAAATTCTGGAAAGAAGAGCAAGGGAGAGGGAACTAGAGAAGATGGAAGAAGAAGGAAGACTGGGGCCAAGCTATAGAGACAGAGCAATGGGAAGAGTTCAAAAATAAAATGAGATCAAGACAAATCACGATTAGGAATGATCTAGATATTTTGAAATGGGACCACTCAAAAAAAGGTACATTCACCAAAAAATAAGTGTATGATTTGAGAGAAGAACAAGGCCTAGATGGGCAAGGACTTCTCTCGAAAAAAATCTAGAAGGGAGGATGGTGGCCAAAGGTAGCCCATTTCCTATGGTTTTTTTGCAAAGGGAGGATCCTCACCTAGGACCAACTTCATAAAAAAGGAATATGGGGACTGTCTTTTTGCACGATGTGTCAACAGAACATAGAGGATATGGAGCATATGCTAAGTTCCTACCCGTTTGTGTAACATAAATGGGGACAACTACAAGGAGTCTTTGAAGGGATGGATTGGGAATACCACAACAGAAAGGAAATAATCCTTCTATGGCACAACAATATCTTCTCTGATCTAGTATTGAACCGAGCATGGGGCCTGGCCTTAGGCTTAAACATATGGGCCATATGGAAAGAAAGAAACCATAAAATATTCCAAAATCAAATATCAAACCAAGAATAGGTATGGGAAGAAATTGTTAGGAACATCATGGAAACTATACTAGCAGAGAAATGGAGTCTCAAAGACTAGCAAGTCCCCCCCAAGAAGGAAGAATCCTTTGAAAACTCAACCTAACAATGGAACTGTTGTCTCCAGATGCCTAGAAAAAATATAGGATGAATATAGACTCCCCGGTTCAGTTAACCAATGTTGGAGAAGGCTTCATAAAGCTTAATTTTTATGGGGCTTTAAAAGGGAACCTGGCTGCAGCGGGACTCAGTGACATCTTCCGAGATAACCAAGCAAACATGTAGCTCATTTATGCAGACTCGTGTGGGATAGAAAGCAACAATGAGGCATAATTCGTTGCAGCAGGTCAGGGTATAGGAACAGTTGTAAGAACGGGTTACCGAAATGTCATGATGGAAGGGAATTCTAGTCTAGTCACAACCTCTATGATGAAACTCAACAAGGACATGTCATGGGATAAATTGAGTCAAAGTTGGAGGATAGCACACCTTATAAAAGAGATATGGGAGCTTATTCACAAGCTTAACTATATAATGGTCCAACATGTAAGAAGGGAAAGGAATAAAGCAACTGAATTCTTGGCCCATTGGGGATGTAACTAGCTTCATGGCTCACTAGAAACATGATGGCCTCTATAGCTGAGTGATCATAGATTCAAATCCTTGGAGGACATTCTGGGCGAAGACCATCAACAAATCTAGGAAAATGGGAATACAATCAACCAAAACCTCGATCGAGGTGTGTGTTGGATGTTGGAAAGGACGACGGATAGTTATGAGGAGTAAAGGTAGGGTACCTTACACCATCCCCCACATCCTCATGGCAATGGTTGTGGTGGCCTCCTACATGCATACATGTAGAGGTGGTAAGAAAGGTGGTGGGCATGCGAAGGACAAGTCGAGAGGCGTAGCAGGTAAGGAAGGATAGGAGAGCGGCAGTTGTATTGTGAGGGTGGAGTTAAGATAGAATAGGAGAGCTCTAATCACATTGTTGCGAACTCTAGTGGGAGCTGTAGCACTAGAGCAAGGACGTGAAGACATCATTGATGACATCTGTGGAGTGAGCCTGGGTATGTTTCTTAGTCCTATAACCTTATTGTAATGGCAACATTGTTTGGTTATGGATGGAGGGATCAGGAGAATCTTGGGGAGGGGAATTGGGGGGATAGCTCAGGGAAACACTGCAGGCATGGTATGGATGTTGTCTGGTTTAGTGTTAGGGCTATGAGGATCCTAAGTGTTGACCTAGTGAATGGCTCAGAAGCCCCTCTTGAGAGCCACAAAGTGAACTTGCATGATTATTTTGGTAAAATGGGAGAAGAAATGCATTGGGAAAGGGTAGGAATTAACGAAAGCAGAGGAGTGGTGTAGCTTGACTTAGAAGATGGGAAAGGTAAGGCTCACCCATTCATGGAACTCTTTACTGGGCAGAGGGGAATGGGGAGGCTCAACTGTGCATGGGAACTCTTGCTTGCACAAGAGCGAGTTTGGCCAACCATTCTAGATATGAGTGGCTTTGGGAAGGGATCAGAGAGAAGCAAGCCATGACAAGGCAACTGGCCTTGATTCTAGAATAGGTTATCACCCAACCTATGTATTTCTTGGAGAGCACTTGGGATAGTCAAAGGAATAATGTTAAAATTGATAATGAAAATCAACGTCAGAAGTTAATTCATCGTGCCTATGAACAAGTTGTGTACAAAGAAGAGATGGCTCGACCAACATGAGGAAGGGGGCATGGAAGACGTGAGAGGGAGCCTGCAAAGTAAAATGACTCGAGCACTTCGGAACCACAAAGATGAAGAGAACTGGTTGAACACCTCATCAGTGAATCCACTGCGGCTTACAGGCAAGGAATGAATGTAGGTATCCATAGTTTTCTAGAATAATGGGACGGAGAAATTAAGCAGCATAGCGAGACTGAGGAGGAGATTGAGGATTGGAGGACCTTAATCACAAACCTTGGGATACGAGAGGGAGAATAACTCAGTTTAAGTAGACCCTTTATGTTTACTAGCTTATGAAAATCTTGATGGGGAAGGCGATGGAAAAAATATCAATGGAGATGGCTATGACCCTCCAAGATATGCCCAACTACAAAAATATCTGTCGAGAATTCAATTGTAGCTTCAAAAGAAGGACATTCTACTGGACAGAATCCAAAGGCACATCCCTTGCATTATCGAATTAGCTGATATTCCCGGTGAATCTGCCAAGGACCCAGCACCAGTCGAGTCAACTTCAGAAGAGCAATTTGAAGAGTCAACTAATCTAGTCTCTTTTTGTTTTTGAGGGTATCATTTACTTTACAATATGCATGCTTATGATAGATATACATATAGTATCTTACCATGAAAGTAAAACTTATCTAGCTTGGTTAAAAAGGTTAATACTTTAATGTTTCTCGATGGCTTATAACGAGGATAGGTAGCCAATAGACCTGGTTTCCCACTGGGCAAGTTGAGGCCACCTATCTCGCATAAGTGATGTAAATTTGTTCTTTATAAATAGAAAATGAAAGATCCTACCAAACTTCACAAAAAAAAGGTGTTTTTTTTTGTGTAATGATATTATAGGAATGCGGAGAAAACTCTTGTTTGGTAAAAGAGGATGAAGGTCTTCATACTTTATATATTATTTATTTGTACCTTAACATTTATTTGTACCTTATCATGAGTATTTTTTATGTAATAAAAACAATTATCAGGGCCCTTACTATGTGAGTTGATAAGCCTCATAAATGGGTAATTATATGGGCTCAATTTACCTCCTAACCTAGTCAAATCAACCATTCTCCTAGCTTAGTGTATGATTTTCTGATTATATTTATGCTTATAGAGTGAGTTGAGTTAGTTATGATGCCATGTGATCTAATGTGTATTTAATGCATATTATTAATGGATTTCGAGGTCAAAGTCAAGGTTCCAGTGGTAAAATGGTAGAAATAACTTGAAGTAGACAGATGAGAGGACTTATAGGAGGGAATCCCCCTCATTTATTACTCCTCACCTTGAATTCCCCTTCATTCAGCTCGGAGTATAAGCAGCCAAATCATGCACTAGAAGGCAGCCGAAAAAGTGGAGGACTACTGATAGTTATCTCGAGTTTTGGGATCCAAGCCTCCCTAATTTTAATGAAGTTGTCAATAGCTTTAGATGTTTAAGTAGAGAGTCCTAGGGCCTCACTAGGGTCAGATTTTTTTTGCTTATGTAAACTCTGCCCAAATTTTGAGCTTACTATTTTTTGACAGTTTCATGTAAACTTGCTATTTTTTGATAATAAAGATGGAATCCTTTTTGAGCTAGCACTAAGTTACCTTAGAGGGATGAAGCTCTTGGGTTAGGTCACAATCCAAGCAACCAAGGTTCTCTTTACTTGTATTTGTATACTCACTTAAATTATAGATTAATTTGTTGTTAGATGTATTTCTTTTATGGTGAAGAATAGGTTGCTTTTGATGATTTAGATTTTGCTTCCATTTGTGCTTTCTGTAGTAGGTTAAGTAGAGATCAGAAAAGATTCAAAAGGTTAGCAATAGTACCTTGGCCTCTCTTCCTACCTCTAGGACCATGATTTGAGGCAAAGACTCTCTTTCTACACCAAAAACACAAATTTTCCTCATTCATAGGACTTCTAGTGTTTGCAGCTCTTTAGTAGGATAATAGTCCAATTTTGCTTTGCCTCAGATCTCCTTCATCATGTTCATTTCATAATTTTCAATAGTCCTCTTTCATGCTTTCCTTTCTTACAACATTTCTCAACATTTCCTTTCATATGTCATAGTTTAGATCATTTTAATGGAAAACTCTATTTTTTCTAAATGCGCTTATTTCATTGCTTGCTTGACCTTCTTGGCTGACTATGAGTTTCTATGTAGAAGATCTCTTCTAGTAGTAGGCCATCTTGTCAAAAATCACACCCTCCATCTAATCAATGCCATATAGGTCTCCTAAACCTCACCTCAATTCTGCCTTAGTTTCCTACATTTTTTTATAAAACTTTTCCCTCTCTCCTTGAGCAAACCCAATCATCTTTCTCTCTCCTAGTGGTTCATGGTAGACCATAGGCACCCTAACACCTCCTTCCAACCCTCATCCACCTTTTGCACCCACTCTCACACCCTCAAAATAGTGGAAATTTCTCTCGGCCTCTTCCTGTAGGCCTCCTGTAGTTTCCCTGGTTTCCTCCTGTAGTTTCCTTGTCTCCTCCTATAATTTTTCCTATAGGCTTTCTTTTTAAGGCTGGCTATCGGAAAAGCCTCGAGAAGGCCACCTAAGAAACTCTTTTACCCATCCACACCATCTTCCATCCTCCAAAGCTCCAAAACCACCCTTTAACACCACCTATTTACTGCCACACTCACACAATAAATTAGATGCATGTCAACTTCACATAAAACCACATAAAAATCCAAAAATATGTTCTTTTCTTATTTACTTCCAGAAATAGCATGGTTATATTTTGTTTGTTTTCTTGAGTAGGTAATGGCATTGCTTTCATAGTGTTTTTGGAAAAAGTAGAATTATCTTGTTAATTACGGTTTACTCAGTCTTGCTTTGCATTCTAGACTTTTTGCTTTCTCCAATTAGAATAGATTTTGTAGAGTAATCTTTCTTTCTTTCATCACACATAGAGCTTCCTCTGAGATATATAGAAGTTGCCTTGAGCTGATCTTGCACCGGCTGACCAAGTGAAAACCTACAATAAGAACTAGTACTTGTACATACATCACTGACCCTTCCAAGTTTGTTACAAACTACTAGGTTGATAAAAGTAAAGTTGGTAGCCCAGGAGTTGCAACATTCTTGCTGCAATACTAGAGCTCGCCACTTTTTTTGGCACCATTCCCGGGGAACTGTCATAGTATTTTGTGATTACTTCTTTCTTCTATTTTCTATTACAATAATCTGCTAATAGTTTATTTCCGCAAAAGTAGACTAGTCGTTTCTTTTCATTCAACTCTGCATTTCCTTTCATTCCCTTCCAATTCTACAAATTTCATTTTGGCAAAAGTAGACTAGTCATTTCCTCTTTTTCTGTTCTGCGTTTCCTTGCTTTCATTTTCAATTCTACAAATGTCCATTCAACAAGTTCATTTCAGCGAGTTGTAATTTTTTTTGTTCAATTATAATTTTAGTTTCTTCAGGTAATATCAGTGTGGGGAAAAAAAACAACCAAAAATATTTCCTTTCATGCCTCGTAGGAATAAAGATAACTCAGGAAAGTTTTTGCCCAACACCCCCACTACATCACACAACCAACCTTCTCTCTTCTTAGGTGGTTGCGATCAAGAAGAACCCTTAGGTGAATAACTAGACATATTTGAAGAACGTATAGGGGAAGAATAAGAAGAAAACATTCCTCTACAGCCAATGGTTGAAAACCGAAATCTTAGGGGAAATGGAGAAAGAATAGACGGTACCTTTCCCATTTGGGAGACCAATGGGGACACCAAAATGAAAAATATAAGTCCTTCAGCCCTGCCTCACTTCCATGGCCTGACTATAGAAGATCCTGAGACCTTCTTGTTTGAGTTCACTGTCATCTGTCAAACTTATGACTATGTAGAAGACGACCAAAAGTTGAAACTGTTCCCTTCTACTCTCAAGGACACAACATGATGCTGATTCATGGGGTTACCTGGAAATAGCATCACAACTTGGGCTCACATGCAGCAAACCTTTAACAATAAGTACCGAGACTATTGTAGATCAAAGGATACTAAAGAAGAAATCTTCCGAATGACCATCGGAAGTGACAAGTCCCTAGAAGAATACAAAGAGAGGTTCCAACTCAATTACAAAAGGGCTAGGTGTACACTTCACCCTAAGTCTCTGAAGTTAGTCCTACTCAGGGGAATCTGAGAAGACCTTTTAGACACCCTCCATCTACTGGCCGGCGAAGACATTTTCCAACTATCCTATGAGGACATAAAGACTATTTTTAGAAACCATTCTAGAGTATCCAGAGAGAAAGGTAGGGGGGGTCAAACCATAGCCAGCACCTCTTCTTCCAATGCATCCACAAAAGGGGAAATTGGAAGCATGCTAGAAGCATTCAAGAGTAAGATGTTGCAGACTCTTACCATGCACATGGATAACTTACATATCAAAAGAAAGTAAGAGGAAGCAGAGAGGGCTTTGGCCATTTTTTTCCCTAGATGCACTAGGAGGCATCCTAGGAATGAATTACCATTGAACTCTATAGAGGTTTGTTCAATCTATGAAGAAAATCATTCTACAGACAAGTGCCCTTCCTTGCCCAGACATAAAATTGTATACCAAGGGGCCAAAGGAGTCACTAAACAGATCTATTACATAAACCAAAGGAGGCTACATGGACCTAGACCATACCAACAGGGGATGCAAAGGACATCTGAAGCATACTACAACCCCAACTAAGTTTCCTCCATACCTTCTTTGGGTCCCCCTAATCATCCTTCCTCATCCACACCACCTCCTTGGTCCTTCACATCTCAATATTATGCCCACCTAGCCACCCATTCATTTCAATCCTATGTTCAGCTGAAACCTTAGTGGAATGCATCTCATCAGGGGTGGAGGCCCCAATACAACTCTCCTCCCACTCTTCTACCTCCACCACCTACCCAACCAAAACTGTTACCTTCTACTCCATGAAGGCAACCCGAAATGCTTGCCCAACCAAATTCAAACCCGAACAATAGACAGGCTCAACAAGTGTATAGTGGGGAACCATCATGCCCAACTTATGTTGTGGAGATTCAAGAAATCAACTTGGGATCTAGGAAATTTCTCGCAGATAGCCAGCCTCCACCTAGCGAGGTTGAGGAAGATAAAGAGGAAATCGAACCTAAAGCAAATCCACCCTTTCCTGAGAGACTATCCATGACAATCCAGCCCACCCCAGAAGAGACTGAACTCCTAGGAGAACTGAAATAGTTACGTGTGAAGATACCACTTCTCCAAGCCACAAAATATGTGCCTATCTATAATAGGTTGATCAAAGAGAAGTTCTTTAGGCATCCAAGAAGGCACAACTGTTCGACCTGATGTTGGGGTAGATAATCTATCCAAAATATCTAAATCTTGGAAGCCTAGTAGTTGATTTCCACATCAATGGCACAATGGTCCCACATACCTTGATTGATCTGGGAGTTGCCATTAATGTGATCATGAAGGACACAATGCTCAAACTTAACCTCAAGGGCTCCTAGAGGAAGACCACAATGGTGCTGCAGCTAGCAGACTGTTGCATTGTGACCACTGAGGGGATTGTGGAAGATGTGATGGTCTCTATTGATTCTTGGGAGTACCCTACTAATATCCTAGTTCTCCAGCCAAAGGAAAAGCTCACTGGGTATCCTCTTATTCTAGGAAGACCTTGATTGGCTACAATAGATGCCTACATCAGCTACCGAGTTGGGCACATGACCATCAAGAATAGGCATATGTCCAAGCAGTTGACCCTATATCCTCCTACCCAACTCTTGCTAGAACATGATCTACCTCTCTAGTTGGAGGAGGATGAGGATGAAGTTTATTCTGCACCACTTTGTGCACTGGAAATCACCATGGGAGGAAAACCGCAAGGTGAGGATGATGTGATTGAAAATTTGATTTGGAATCCACCGCCCAATGTATCACCATTAGAAGACATAGTAAGAGAAACCCAAAACAACCCTTCAACTGATCTCTGTGTGACCAACCCTACTTCTCTCCATGTCAAAAATATACAGTTCGAACATGAAATAACATTGAAAATCAATCCATCCCTATCTCCTTCCCAGTAGAAGGAGCTATGCAGCCTATTGAGAAAACATCTAGATGCCTTCGCTTGGAGTTATAAGGAGATGAAGGGAGTGCACCCTTTAGTATGTACTCATAATATATGCATCAAGGAAGATTGCAAGCTAGTCAAGTAGCCCCAAAGGAGGATGAACCCAGCACTTAAAGATATTGTTAAGGAAGAACTGCAAAAATTGCTTGATGCAGGATTCATCCATCCCATTTCTAACAGTGAATGGGTCTCTCCTTTGGTGTTGGTGCCAAAGAAAAATGTTAAGTGGAGAATCTGTGTCGACTATCAGGAATTGAAAAAAGCCACCAAAAAGGACCAATTTCGTTTACCTTTCATAAATGAAGTGTTAGATGGTCTAGCACGGAAAAAGTTTTTCTACTTCCTAGATGGGTTTAGCGGGTACAATCAAATTCAAATCAGCACGGAATACCAAGATAAGACCACTTTATATTTTCCTTGGGTTACCTTTACATACCGGGTCCATCCTTTTGGTTTGTGCAATGCTCTAACCACTTTCCAAAGAGCGGTATTGAGTATATTTTCTGAACTGGTTCATGATGTAGTAGAAATATACATGGATGATCTTACTCCTTATGGCTCTAACTTTCAGGAAGATTTATCTAACCTAGGAGAAGCTCTAGATAAGTGTATTGAGATGAACCTATCCCTTAGTCTTGAAAAATGTGAATTCCTGATGACTGAAGGGACTGTGCTAGGTCACGCAATATCTCAACAAGGAATACAAGTGGACCCTAACAAAATTGCCATCATCCAAAGGGTCCCACCTCCTCAAAAGGTGAGAGATGTCAGAAGTTTTCTAGGCTTAGCCGGATATTACAGAAGATTCATTAAAGACTTCAACAAGATAGCCTCTCCATTGTTTAGCCTCCTAGTCATGGATGTTGAGCTCATATGGTTGGAAAACTGTCAAGAAGCCTTAGATAGCTTGAAGAGCAAGCTAGTGACTGCCACAATTCTGAGAGGCCCAAATTGGGCCCTGCCATTTCACATTCATACAGATGCCTCAAACAAAGTGATAGAAGCAGACTTAGGACAATTTGATGAAAGTTACCTTATGTGATATACTTTATAAGCAAGAATTTGTGAAAGGAAGAGTTAAACTATACCATGACCGAGAAGGAACTTCTAGCTATCGTGCATTCCTTAAACAAATTTAGAAATTGTATCACAGGATATCAAACCTTTGTGCACACTGATCATGTTGTAATTAGATATTTAATGAACAAAATAGATGTAAATGATCACATTATTAGATGTTTGCTTTTACTGCAGCAATTTGATTTGACAATTATTGAGAAGCCTAGTAAATAGAATGTTGTTGCTGACTTTTTGTATAGAGTGAATTTGCCTGCGGGTGGAGAAGGAATGGTGGATGACCAAATGCTAGATGAACACCTATTTGCTATATCAGTACTCTCTCCATGGTTTTCAAATATAGCAAACTACTTGGTTTCAGCATAGTTCCCGCCACACCTATCCTCAAAAGAGAAGAGAAAGATAGTAAGAAAAAGCGCCCCTTTCACCTGGATTGGAGACAATCTCTTCAAACTGGGCCCAGATCGGACCTTGAGAAGATGTGTCAAGGAGGAGGAAGTCTTTGAAATCTTCCTGACCTATCATGATGGGCCTTGAGAAGGTCATTTTGCAGAAGAAAAAAAAAAATTGCCTTCAAGATATTGCAAGCAGGCTACTACTGGCCCACTATTCATTAAGATGTGAGGATATACATGAGCCAGTGTGATCAGTGTCAAAGGATGGGGAAACCCACTCTAAAGGATGAAATGCCCATGCAACCTCAAGTGACCTTTAAGCCATTCAAGAAGTGGGGCATGGGATTTGTGGGGCCTATCAAGCCCCCTTCAAAGCAAAAGCAATACATCATTGTGTGCACCAACTACCTAACAAAGTGGGCAGAGACAAAAGCAATCAAGGCAACGGCAAAAGAAAAGTAGCTGAGTTTTTTAGAGAAAACATATTCTACAAATTTTGGTACCTGAGAGAGTTGGTCATAGACCAAGGTAGTCAATTCACTTCCAGCCTGATTGAAGACCTGCTCACACATCATAAGATCAAGCAGAAGACTTGCACCCCTTACCATCCACAAGCTAATGGGCAAGTGGAGGTCACTAACAGAGCTTTGGAAGGGATCCTAACCAAGGTAGTGAGCAGCAGCAGAAAAGACTGGGTGGATAGATTAGTTGAGGCCACTTTGGCCTACAATACAACTTGGAAGACCACCACTGGGTTCACACCCTATGAACTGGTCTATGGGAAGAAGACTTTGTTGTGAATAGAGTTTGAATTCAATACCATAAAGATGGTAATTCAACTGGACCTAGACCTTAGCCATGCATAGAAGGAGAGATTACTTTAGCTCAATGGATTGAATACAACTTGCAAGCCCTTCTCCATACAGAGGTAGCTCAGCTTCAGAGATAGATATGGCATGGAAAAAATATCAAGGGGAAGTAATTCCAAGAGGGAGAGTGGGCACTACTCTATGATTCAAGATATAAATATTTCAAAGGCAAGATGAGCACAAGATGGTTGGGACCCTACACTGTGGAGAAATGCAATGACAGTGGTTCAGTTCTTATCAGAACCATTGATGATGAAGCCATCCCCATTCTTGTCAACGGACATCGGTTGAAAGTATACAAGAAACCCCTCTCCAAGTGAGAGTTTATTGAATATTTGAATAAAACGGTGATGATATTGGAGCATGTCTTAGCTTCTACTTCACCCACTCACTGAAGAAAAGAAAAAATAAAAAATAAGGACTCAAGTGAAAACCTCCATGAGGCGCTTGAGTCCCACCATTGGGTTGAAAACCTCTTCCAAGGTGGCCCAGTGATGAAAATAAAGAGGAAAAAAGAATAAGATCCCTGGGTGAAAGCCTCCCTTGGAGCCACCCAAAGCAGGAAATTAAGGTGAAAACCTCTCTGAGGTGCCCTAGTTGTTTTCAAAAAAAAAAAAAAGAGAAAAGAAAAATAAATTTTTGTTGCATTACAAGTTTGCAGGAGGACTATAGGAAGCAGAAGAAGGTTCCAAGGGAACCCTGACATTCACACCAACATCCATCTCACCTTCTCCACACCTTCCTCCATCATATTTGGCATCTCTCTCATCCCACTGTACCTTTTTTTTTCAAAAATGTGTTTTCTACAGGAGGCTCTGTGTTTTCTACAAGAGGCTCGAATATGAATTACAGAGAGCCAAAAATGTCTACAAAAGGCAATTTGAGGGACCAGGAGAGCTTCATGAGGAACTTATCATCCCTATTACCACCTTCATTCCTCGCTATCATTTCCAAGCCCGCATCACACCCCCAAGCATCATTTCTTTTCCTGTCCAAGAAAAACACAAAAAAAAGTAGTTTTCCAATATGAAAAAACCAAAAAAAAAAAGCCAAAGGCAAAAGGCACCAATAACCTTACTTGAAGCTTACCTATTTATCTCCATCATTCATGAAACTTCTGGCATTATTCTTAAGGTCCAAACATAGGGAGAAGCTGAAGTTTCAAGGGGAGAAGCAGCTACAGGAGCTCCTGTAGGAATTCTTGTAGCAACTGATCCCATAGAAGTCTAGCACCAATAGCAAAAGAGTGCACATCTGAAGGTTGGAAAGGCACATGCATCTAAGCTCCAACAAAAGAAGAACCTGCAAAAGTCCACAATGACACATTAGCTACCAGAGACAACATACATGAATAAGAATGAAGGTATGCAGTAGGGAGAGCCACAACACCTCACAACAAATACACTTGGATTATAGGTAAGTAACTAAATCACTCCTCTATTTGCATTTGTTTAATTAGGAGTCATGTGAAGGTAATGAGATGGTTGAGATTGAATGAAGAAAAGGTGGCCAGTTAATTTGGCCACCTTCATCTAGTTGACTCCACTCATCCGACATGTCACCCACACGTGCGCATAGTCAACTCAAGAAAAAGATGCCAAGGACAAGTAGTGGAGGAAGAGTGAACTCCAATGTAATAATGGGGGATGATTACGAGGAGGGGCCATTATGGCCAAGCAGGTGGGGACCAACGGTCCGAATATGGCCAATGTACATCTTGCCAGCTCAGCAATCATATCCGAAAACATCCATAAACGGTAATGAGCACTCCTCCCTACGTATTCTCACCACCTTTTCTTCATTTTCTCCTCATAACTCAGCTACAACAACCTTCTTGTGCCCCCACAGCCTCGTAACCACCATCCTCCATTGATTTGATCCCTGTCTTTGCTCTCGGCGTTTTCTACAGGAACACCTACAGTAAATCTACAAGAGCACCTACAGGAAATCTACAGGAGGGACAGCGGGCTTCTAGAGGAGGGGCAGTGAGCCATTTTGAAGGGGTAAAACACGGCTTTTGGCACGAAATTTAGTCTGAAGAGGTAGGGTTCATGCATAGACCCTGTTGAATATTAATATATGAGAGAAGTGGTCTCAATTTGAGAAGGAAATAAGTCTTCAGGAGGGCAGAAAATACATAAAAAAGTTCTGTTATTTAAGAAAAAAACACAGTCTCCTTTGTTTTTTTATTTTTCTCAAAAACTCTCTATCTCCACCTCCATATTTGTTTTTTTTTAAAAAGCATAGGCAGTATGAAAAGAGGGTTTATGAGAAGGGACCGACTGACTCCACTAGGCTCCATGCACATCCCCAAGTAGTGGACATATTCACAAGGGAAAACTCGATGAACTTCTTTGAGAAAATCTGAGGGTTTGATGAGGAGATTGCCCAAGAATTTGCTCTCTCTTTGGTCCCTCACACAAGAACACATTCCACTGTAACCATTAGAGGCCTCTCCATCTAAATAACCCCATAATTCATTAGTAGGGTCGCGACCCTTCCTCTTGGGCTGGCTTGGAGTAAAGATGAAAAACCCATTGGCCAGGCTGCCAAGAAGAAATTCTTCCAAAATAATGAAACCCCTTTGGAATATAAAAATGGAATTAGAAGGGCTAGTATACCATATCCCTGGGATGACGTTAGCTACCAAATAAACAAATACATTTCTTGTGAGGGGAGGCACAACATTGTCTATGGTTATCCTCTCAGAATCCTCCATGACTTGAGGTATGGCATGGATACACCAACATATCAAAAGTTCAGTATCCCTTATTTTTTCCTTTAGTCCCTCATTAACTCCAGCACAAAGGTACAATCAAGAAATTCAAGGCAGTTAGCTCACCATGGCTTAATCAAAATCCTAGTAGAGGAAGCCCACCATACCTTTACACTCCCTGTAGCATGGGAAGTTTTTCGAAATATGAAAGTTGAGGATGACATAAAGGCATTGACCTATGATGTCAGTCCTACTGGCAGTGAAGAGGAAGAACAATGAGGAGGAGAAGGTGAAGCCAGTGGTGACATAGCAGAGCAAGAAAGGAAGGAGGAAGGAAAATAAACAAACGAGGAAAAGTTGAAGAGGTAGAAAAAGAGATAGAAGAAGGAGAAAAGGAGGCAGAGAAGGTAAGGCAAGGGAAAGAGTCCCCTGAAAGTTTGGAAAGAGAGGAAGTAGCTATCGTCACTACCGTCAATACACCAGTCAAGCCAAAGCAAAAGAGGAAAATATAGACCTCCATGTATTTCAAGTCAAGGAAGACCACAAGAATTAAAACAGGCAAACCTCATCCCTCTTCAAAAGTTCCCATTACCATTGAATATTCGCCATCTACCAAGGTGAAAGAATCTGCTTCCAAGACACCTATCACATATGAAAGGGGGACTCTAAGATCTTATACATGGAAGGGAAAGGCAGTACTACAAGACCCAAAGCCAGACCTACAAGAGGCTGAGATAGTTCTATAGGAGACACTGTCAAAACTACAGGAGACCCAAAAGCTTGAGGAAAGGATAGAAGGATAGCTAGAGGTGAAGGAGGAAGCAAAAGAGCTACAATAACCTGACCCCCAGCCTAGTCTTTCCTCCTATTACAATCTACTTGAGGGAGGCAGAATAATCCCACAGAAATTTGTATTTCCACTATTTTTCGAATTGGAGAAAGAAAGAGTGAGAACGCACAGGTGGACGCAGATAGCCAAAAACAATGTAAACTTTGAAACGGGAACTATAAACTCAAAACGGGAACTCTGGCCCAAAAACCCCAAAAAAACATCAAAAACAGTGCTAACAACGAAAAGTGTGTATACTGGAACGATGTTTTTTTTTTAGGTGCCAATTTTGAATGTGTTTTAAAAATGGCAGTGACTATGAAATTTTCGTGCAAAATATAGCTTCAAAACGAAAGTGATGCTACTAGAATAACGTTTTTTTTTTAGGGTCAATTTTCAAACTTGTTAAAAAATGCTAATAAAACCAATTTTTTATGTCTCAAACAAAGTTAATTTTTAAGGAAAAAAACACATTAATGTTTCTGGTAGAATATCATTTTTCTTTCCTAAGTATAAATTTAACATGTTTTCAACCACACCATGCTAGATACAAAAGAAATTGAAAAATTTTCAACTATAAAATTAAAAAACCATGACATTATGAACAAAGTATATCACTCAATGAAATCAAAAGTCTTTATTTGTATACTGAATAAAACAAACATTA